>JABUQX010038852.1:0-12500 GCA_015478945.1 Trachelipus rathkii
GAGATTTAAATCCTTAGAAAATCATGTCACTAACAAAATCGAAACACCTATGTTAAATTTGAATATATACTCATCTGAGATAAAACACTTTATTTGTCAATATAAAATAGTAGTTAACACAGTTGATGGGTAAGACAGTTATATACATAATTTACTAAATTTCCATAAACTGTGCAAATCCAAAAGGAATATACTTTAATTCTTGTAAATAATTTGGGTGGTAGAGGTTCAAAAAAAAATATATATATTTTTAATACATACTGAAGTCTAATCTAATGCAGGATTAAAAACTTTAATGTTCAAAACTTCAAGACTAAAGTGGAAATTTTTTCAGTTGCCATAAACTAGTTCTTTCTATGTCGAGTGAAAATATCAAAATACAATTGATATTGCTGGTGTGAAAGGTAAGTGGAACTCCATTAGTTTTTTTGAGTGCAGGATTAAAGCACTGTGTGGAGACATTGGCTTATAAATGGAATCCTTTAGTAGACTGATAAAACAGTGTGAAAAAGATATTTTATATTGAACATACATAGACATTTTAAAGCTAAAATACGCGGTGAACGACGACGACTAAAAAATGGATATCTTCACATGGCAAAAGCTAAATAATTTTGTCAATAATTTATATATGTGGACGAAGATTAAAAACTATCTTTAAAACGTAAGAAGTAGAAGGGATCATTTAGCCAAGAGTTCAAGCCAAAATATCCAGGATTCTGTTACTAACTCTCAAAAGAATTCGAATGAAAAAGAACAAGTATAGCTGTGTTACGGATAACTCATTAAACATGATCAGTACGATTGAAACAAATAAATAGAGGACAAGAGGGTGAGGAATTAGGAAGCGGAAATGTGGATACGATTTTTATTGATGTAAAACGAGAAGTAATAGTTTATTTCAGAATGACTGTAAACTATGAAAAGATATGTTCCGAAACGTTAACAATGCACACATGAGATTGTGGAGTTCTTACTTTGCGTTAGCAGTGCGTATGTCTCGCAATACGCATAGAGGAAATCTTATAAGCAAGGGCGAGACAAAAGCAAAAGCAGCAAGACGTACCCCAAAATTAATGAATTTCTAAATCGTTGCAAAAGTGGCAATCTTAGTCAAGAGACAAGATGGGGAAGCACATTCTTAGCCTAAAGGATCTGCAACTAAGATTTATAGTAGTAGTAGATGGATGCGGTTCGTTCACGAACTTCTCTTTCCGCAGTCAGTGGGAACAAATCGAACCGAAAGAATATTGAAAACACCATACTTTAACAACAAAAAATTCATCATAAGGACTTGACTGCAGTAAATTTTTTATAGAGAAGGATTTTAGCAAATGACAAATAAATTCCATGGAAAGAAGGGAAGAATGTTAACTGAAATAAAATAATTTTGTCGACAATCTTTTGTTAGAATCTTTCCCAGAACGAAGATCTGATATTTTTAAAGTAGATTTTCTTTGGTGAACTAGGAATTAAAATGATAACGCTTATCGAAGCAGAAATCTGGATCGGAGTCCAGATAGTTCAGGCAGTTTCAGGAATCTCGCTTGTAAGAATTTTTGTCAGAATGAAGATGAAGAGGTAAAAATTTGCCAATAATTCGGAAAATTTGGACAATGCAAAAAGCGATTGAAAAAATAAAAAGACAATCTACAAGTAAAAGACATTCATAAATATCTTCTAGAAAAATAAAAAGGTAGAATTCCATAAGTCATTAGATGGAATATATGAAAATCGACCGAAATCAAAGTAATAGTTAAAGAGGCAATCAATGCTATGCTAATAAATCTGCAAAGATGCCGCTTTGCACATTACAGGCTTTGCTCCTATTAGTGAAATATTGAGAGCTTATCTTCTGCTTTAAATATAAAATCGATTAGGACATGTTAAAGAGATTTTTATCATGTTGTTACATTTTAAGACATTGTTTTTGAAAATTTATATTTTAATGGGTCGCTGTTCAAAAAGAAATTTTTAAAAGTAGAAAGAAAGCTGAATTATATATATATTAATAAATGGTTTCTTCCATAATGCAAGCATGCAATGAATGAGTAGTACAGTTAAGTAAAAAATAATACATCATGTATACTATGTAGAAATGAAAATAAATGGCCTAAACTATTAAATATTATTAATATATTATAATATGTAATATCTTATATGCCTTTGAATGCAAAACTCCACGAAAACAATCCGCTTTCAAAAGAAAAATCTTATCTATTAGTAAATATGGATCAAAGAATGCAATGCAAATGAAATGACAATGCTTATCGATTGGGAAAAGACAATTTATTCAATAATTAGGCTTAATGCACGGACTAAATAACGGGCTAATTACTGATATTTTTTATCATTATGCCTCTAAACACACAAGTATTTGCTGCTTTAGCAAGGAGAAAATTAATGTATAGATTAAATCATATAGATAATAAATTTTAAATTTATGCTTTTCTCAATAACAACGCCCTTTATTCATCACTCCGCATTCAGTTTTCTATAGTATTATATATATATAATATTATATAAATATAATAATATATATATTATATATATATAATATATATTATATTATATATATAATATATATATATATATATAAGTATAGTATATATTATTAATAATATATAATAATAATATAATATATATATATATTAAAATTGACTAAAAGTCAGTGGAATTATTCATCAAGTTAAGTATGAAGAGTAAAAGAAAACTAATAATTCTTCTTATCTTTTATTTTATTCTGAAAATCCAAAGACTTTCATGGAAATAAGGAAATAAACGTTAACTATGAAGTTGCAGCTATGAAGTTTTCAGTTAATTTTGTTTAGAGACATTTCTTAATATTTCGATTTTACTGGAATACCTTTTTAATCTTTACAGATACGACAATCTAGGGATATTTTAACATCCTCGATATTACGAAGACAACTATAAAGAAGATGAAACACTTAGAGACATTGAAAATTGTGAGGAAGACTTTAATAAAATAAAAGAGAAATGTGGGTTGCACTTTTTATAGGAAAAAAGCGAGTTTTATCACTGAAACGTTTATACACGTATATAATAAACAGTGATAACATTAATTGTTCAAATAAAGAACGTTTTGTCTTTTAATAATTTGGAATTTGTACAACTTTTGAATGGAAAAAATTTAAATCATACAATATTAGTTTTCCTCAAAAGGCTTTTCAATCCTTAAAAATAAATTACCGTTCTTACTTTGACTTTCCACGTTTGCGATCTGAATTGTGTATTGCACACTCAAATAAAATTTTTGCTAAAGATAATGTTGAAGAAATCCTTAAGTATTTATTAGAGAATAGATTTCAGAATGCCTTAAGGAACTCTATAGACTGATAATTTTAACTCTAACTATACCAATATCCAGTGCGAGTGTTGAACGCTCATTTTCAGCTCTCAAGAGAACTAAAACATTTTTGAGAAACTCTCAAATGAAAGTAAGATTGTCCAATCTTTCCTAAAATCGAGAAAAAATATCTTAAGCACATGGAAAATATAGACAATTTTATATATTTTAATAATAGAAGAATTTTTGCAAAACGACCAGAAATAGAATCATGTTTCATGAAACTTCTAATTATTTAAAGTAACTTTAATGTATTTATTTACGGTTATATATATATATAAGTAGTAGGGCACTGTTTTCGGAGGAAAATGACATGGGACCTCGCAGAATCCTAGGACCTTGACCACTAGCGCTGTTACCTCCTTGATCTTTTTTAGCTCAAATTGTTGACCTGACCGTCTTGACCTTTTTTGGCCTTGACCTTTTTTTCGACCACCCCTTTGATCTTCGGTCATTTTTGCCCACGGTATTTTTTTTTGGCAACCCTAATTTTTTTGGCAACCCTAATTTTTTTTGGCAACCCTAAATTTTTTGGCGCCCTTTCGAAAGAAAGGGCGCGCAAACGGTGCGATAGCAACGTTGCTCTACCCACGGTAATTTTTTCGACATGGGTCATTTTGCCCAAGTAATTGAGTTCATTTAGGGGCGTTTAGCCCTTTTTGTGATGTCTTAACTTATTGTTTGAATCGCAGCACCCGCAGGTGCGATCCGCAAGCCAGCCGCGTTTTCTGCAGCCGCGTTCCGCCCGCCCGTCAGTCCACCTGAACCGTAGGTTCACATCCGCACGCCTTGTTCCGATCCCGTTGTATCCCGTCCCACCAGATACCATCCACACCTTGCACACACAACAACGCAACAAACACACACACCCACACCCATGCGGCGACTTACGATTTTTATGCGTTCTTACCCTTCCTTACCACCTCAAGCTGATCGTCTTTATAGTTCGAGTCCATCGGTCAAATCAAAATAAACTCCGACCTCTCAACACAAGCAAACTCTGACTTGTACCCACACGTCAACCGGGCCACCTGCGATTTGAGAGAAAGCATAATTAATTTCAAGTCTATAAGCAAGCGCGGCTCCAATAATAATATAAAATACTAATAATATAATAATATAAATAATATATAATAATATAATAATAATAATTTTATATATTTATTATATATATATATATAATAATATATAATATATTATAAATATATATATTATAAATATATATATATATATATATTATCGTATGAGAGAGAGAGAGAGGAGAAGAGAGAAAGAGAGAGAGAGAGAAGAGAGGAGAGAGAGAGAGAGAGAGAGAGAGAGAGAGAGAGACGAGAAGAGAGAGAGAGAGAGAGAGAGAAGTACACAGTCGTCGATGTCCAACTATCACTATTAAATCATTTTACACTTGTTCAGACCTATTTGAGATACCGGAAAATTTTACTTGACTCATTTTATTTGAATTTAATTATTTTAACTATTTTTATTTGAATTATTTTATTTATTTTAATTAGTTATTTATTTTGAGTAAACGTAATTATTTTATTTTATTTTTGGTATTAGGTTTCGTCCAGCGAACTAACACGTGGCTTTTTTACGACCAAACTCATATCCCATCTACAAAGCACACTAGAGGTTGTAACTGCACGTACTTGTTTTTCAATAATAAATTATATATATATATATTAATATATACTAATATAATATTAATATAATAAATATATATATATAGCTATATAGTATATAATATATAGTATATAAATATAGTATATATATTATATTATATATATATATATATTATTATATATATATATAATAAATAATAATATATATATGAAATTTATAATAATATATATAAATATATAGTAAGTAAAATTATTTATAATAATATATATATATATATATATATTCTACACACACACACACACACACACACACCACCAGCAGCACCACAACACGCATGCAACGATACGGAGTCACAGCACTACGCCCGACAACAGGGCGATTCACACTCTCGGCGACCAATACACACCCATGACACAGTGCACTGACACTTATACAACATCCTTTGCACTATAGCCTTACATTACATAGCACAGTTACTTACTCCAACGCAGATTTACTTACACTCACAACACACACGGACACAGATTTACTTACACACCACTTCACTCACCACACACAGATTTACTTACCAACATATCACTATGACACTGTATACACACATACACTAGCGTATGTATAACCACACATGCATCAACCCAGGACACTTACAACTAGCCAATATCACTTACACCACCCTGAGACACTTACACTTACCATAGACGACTGCGATTGGATGTAATATTTATTAATTGCTAGGGATGTTCCTACTAGAGTTAAGACTATTTCTAACGTTTCGAGCCTTTTCTACCCTCATCATAGAACATAGCTAATATGATGTCTTACCTGGTCCATAATTGGACAAGGGCGCTCGCTGTGCCTCCACACAAAGTAGTCGAAACACCGTACGCCCGCAGGTGCGACGCCCGACTAACGAAAATATATTATCAATGTAAACTATTCAAAAATTTCTTTCAAATATACTATGAGTCATTCATATTTTATTCAACGTTAAACATTTTAATTAAAACATTTTCGATCCTAAAACTGTAACTCATTACAGACCTATTATTTAACAACATAATTTATTAACATTATTTCATACTTAATATTACTACTAATGACTTTTTAATTATAAATTTAAAATTGATGTAAAAGAAAAAATCCAGAGGCTGATATATAACATTTTATTTTACTACAATTGAACGAAATTTTACTAAAAACATTAACATTACAAAATAAGCAGTAAATCAGTAAAATCAATAAAGGTTACCGTAACACCAAGGGGTTAGTAGTGTGTTTGTTTTACTGCTACTGCTTAACTTGTGTTTTAACTGCTTTACTCATTTTACTGGCTTAACTCTATATTTACTGCTTTAACTCACATATTATTAACAATACCCTAAAGCAGAAATCAGTAAATCAATAAGGGGTGACCTAAACACAAGGGTTTAGTATCCTGTGGATTTTTTCTTTTTCCTTCACTGCATTTAACTTTCAACCGCAATACTGCTTTAACTTTCTGCTTACTGCTTTAACTTTTGCTTAGCTTTAACTCACGCTTACGGCTTTAACTCACTATACATAATACTTTAAAGCAGTAAAGTCAGTATAAAACAATAGAGGTGTACCTTACACCTAGGGAGTAGTATTGCTTTCCTAACCGCTTTACTGGGTTAACTTTCTGCTTAACTACTTTGCCATAGCAGCCTTAACTCAAAACTTTAACATTACATTTTAACATACTTTTTATCTTATTATTATATTATTATTTTTTTATTAATTATTATTGTCTTTTATTATTTTTGATTTTTTATTATATTTTATTTTATTTTATTATTTTGAACATTATACAGTATGTTCATATGTTATTATTCTTATTTTTTTTTTTATCATTAAGTTATATGATTTTAAGTTAACATATTGTTATTTATATTAGAAACTCTAAATATTACAAACTTATACACACATTCACCATGACACTTACATTTACCCATAGACACTCATTTACACTTATACCACACACACACTTACACTTACACACACACACCACACACCACACACCACACACACACACAGACACACACATTCACTATACACTTTTATTTACGAAATATAACATTGACATTTGTTACAGACAAACTAGTTTTAAAAAAACATCAAAATTTTTATTAAGGTAAAGTAGAATGCATACATACCCTACGTTCTGTACACTTTTATAAAAATAACATTATCTGTGATAAGAAAGAGTTTTCGATTTTTTTTACCATAGTTGATAATTTTTTTTAACTCAAGTTTTTCTTTGTACATTAAAATTTATGAAAAGTTTGTCTCAAACATAAACTTTACGTACCTAAAAGCAATAAATCAGTAAATCAAGTAAGGCAGCCCACCCCTCTACATCAAGCTTTGCCACGTTTTGTCTAATGACTTACTGCTTAACATCATCTTACCATGTAATAAGTATAAAAATACAAATAAGTTCTTCTCTGCTAACAAAATAACATGTATTTTATTAAATCATTCTAAGTTTATTTAAAAATTAACAATATTCACTACATTTATATTATTCGCTCGATGTAACTAAAAATATTTCAAAGTTTTTTTAAAATAATTTGGGTTTTTATTATTATTATTATTATACTTGTCAATGCAATTCATCACGAGAAAACACAACAACCCGCACTCCTTACATATAGAACCTGACTCTCTCTGTAAAATTGTTCAAATAACTACTTTAAGGTTAAGTTAGGAATATCCTTTTGTGTAACCGGGGCGATTAAGCAAGTTCAGGTCAAAATATTTCAAGACTGACCTTTTCTGTAAAAAATGTGGGCATAACACGTTAGGGTCCTAAATTTAGGCCTATGTTAGGAAAGCTCATTTTTGTAACGGGCTAATTTATCTAAAAACCAGGTCAAAGAAGTATTCAGTATAGACAAGAATCATGTTATATTATTTATAAATATATTTCAAATCTGAAAATGCTGGATCGTAAGCTCTTTAAGCAGGTAAAAGGGAAATGTTTTCCTTACTTGTGATTAGATAATAATTAATTCACTTGTTCATAAGCTAACCACCAGGCTCAGCATTAGCCCTACCCGCAAGGCAGCCAACCCCGCACCGCTGTGCGTCGCGCGTCACCCCAGCCACGTGCCGCCGCAGGCGCAGTATGTCCCGCGTTCCCGCCCGCGCGTGCCGCGCATGCGAATATTTCGCGTAACCCCGCCAGCTGCGCGCCGCAGCGCAATATCCCTGCCGAATGAAAATAATATATATATATATATATAATATATATATATATATATATATATTTAATATATAATTATATATAAAGTATAATATTAATATATATATAATATATATATAATATATATTATTTAATAATATATATATTTATGTGTGTGTGTGTGCGAGTGTAAAATTAAACAGGAGAGCGTAAGTGCCTATGTGTATGTGCGTATTCCTGAATAAGAGATATGTGTATGTGTGTAATAAGTGTAAGGTAAATGTCTACTGGTAGTGTAACGCTTAAGATGAACATCAATATAGATGTATGCAATAGATGACGCCATAAAGATGATCCCAAAGATAAACCACCAAAAGCTGGAGGTACCAAAGCAAGTTATTAAAGTTGAGGCCTCAAAGCTTGAGGCATATAAGCTGTGAGGCATCAAAGTTTAGGCATCAAAACTGAGGCAATCAATGTTGAGGGCATCTAAAGACTTGAGGCATCAATAGTTGAGGCAGTCAAGAATATCGAGGGTGGGTGCGTATGTTAAGTGTGTATGTGTGTGTGTGTGTGGTGTGTGTATGTGTGTGTAAAATAAATAAAATAGCATGAATAAATACAACATAAAGATAATAATAAAATAAAAATAAAATGTTAATAATTAAACGTTATATGTGTAAAGTGAGTGGGCGTGTGTTGTGTGTGGGGGTGGTGGTGTGTGTGTGTGTTGTGTGGTTGTGTGTATGTGCGCTTCTGTGTGTGTGATATTGCGTTCTAATAATAATACAATAGGTATGAAAGTAAATAACACCAAATAGATATAAAAAAAAATAAAATGTTTTAATAAATTATACGTTATATGTGTAAGTGAGTGTGCCTGTGTGTTTGTGTTGTGTTGTGTTGTGTGTGTGTGGTTGTGTGTGGGTGTGTGTTGTATGTGGGCCGTCGTGTGGTTATGGTGTTCTAGAAAAAAATATCGCGAGGGAATATGCGCCGCGCGCACGCGGCGGCGGTACGCGAAATATTGCGCTGCGGCGCAACGCGGCCGGCGGAAGGGAAATACCGCGCCGGGCGCACGCGTCGGGCGGGGACGCGGCGGAACGCACAGCGGTGCGGGTTGGCTGTTTGCGGTAGGCTAATGCTGACCCTGTGTTAGCTATAACTAGGGGAAAAGAACTACTCCGACAATCACAAGTAGGAAAACATTCCTCTACATGCTTTAAAGGATCTACCGATCACATGTCATTTGAAATACTATTATAAAAAAATAATAACAATGATTCTTGTCTATACTCGGAATTACTTTTGACCTGGTATTAGAAAAATGCCGTACAAAAAGGCTTATCCAAATTTAGGCCTAAATTTAGGCTAAGCCTTTTTGTATAATGTAAAGAAGGTCAGTTTGAAATATATTTTGACTGGGAATTAGGCTTAAATCGCCCGGGTTACAAAAAGGATATCTAAATTTTCAACCTAAAGTAGTTATTTAACAATTTTACAGAGAGAGGTCGGGTTTCGTATCTGTTAAGGATGCGGTTGTTGTGTGTTATCGTGATGGGATTGCCATGTACATAGATATAATAAAATAATAATATAAGAAACAAAATTATTAAAAAACTTGAAATATTTTTAGTTAACATCGATCAAAATAAATGTAAGTGAATAATTGTGATTTTAAATAAAAACTTAGAAGGATTTTAATAAAATACATGTTTATGTTGCAAGAAGAACTTATTTGTAATTTTTATACTTATTACATGGCTAAGATGATGTAAAGAAAGCAGTAATTCAATAGAACAAAACGTGCAGAAGCTTGCTGTAGAGGGGTGCATGGGCTGCCTTGACTGATTTACTGATTATTGCTTAGAGGTACGTAAATATATGTTTTAATAAAATTTCAAAATTTAGTAAAAATTTTTAAAACTTGATAGTTATAAAATTTATAAAAAAAAGATTAACAGTTAAGAAGAAAGTCTTTTTCAAAGACAATGATTGATTTATTATAAAATGTAAGAAACTTGAAATAATTAAAATTGTACACGAATGAGTAATTAAAGTTGTCATGATACTTAAAGAGTACTGGTGTTAGGTAATTAAGTGTCATAGTGAAGATTATAAGTTCATAGTGAATGGTGTGTTGTGGTGTGTGTGTTGTGTGTGGTGTGTGTGGTGTGTTGGTGTGTGTGTGTAAGTGTTAATGTAAGTGTCTATGGTAAATGTAATGTCATGTGAATGTGTGTAAAGTGTCATAGTGAATGTCTGTCTAGTGTCATAGTGAATGTGTGTTCTAATAATAATAACAAGGTATGAAGTAAATAACAACTAAGATGATGATAAATAAAAATAAAATTAAAAATAACAAAATAAATAAAATAAATAAAACTATAAATGAAAATAAAAATAATAATAAAAAATAAAAATAATAAATAGAAAATAATAATAATAATAAAATAATAATAATAAAAATAAAATATAAAGTTTAAAACTCAACAACTAATAAATAGAGTAAAGCAGTAAAGCAAAGAGTTAAAGCAGTAAAGCAGAAGTTAATAGCAGTAAAGTGCATAAACAAAAAACATACTACCCCCTAGTTTAGGTTAACACTCTCTGTTTTTACTGCTTTACTGCTTAAGGTAGTAATGATGTTAAAGCGTAAAGCAGAAAGTTAAAGCATAAAGCAGAAAGTAAAGCAGTAAAGCAGAGAGTTAAAGCAGTAAAAGCTAAAGTTAAAGCAGTAAGCAGAAAGTAAAGCAAGTAAGCAGGTAAAACAAAGCATACATACCGCCCTTGGTAGGTCACACCTCATGATTGTACTGATTAACTGCTTTAGGTTATATAATCTAATAAATATATGAGTTAAAGCAGTAAAACATAGGAGTTAAAGCAGAAAACATGAGTTAAAGCAGTAAAACACAGGAATAAAGCAGTAAAGCAGTAAACAAAACATACTAATACCTCCCTTGTGTTTAGTAAACCTTTATTGATTACATGATTTACGCTTTAAGGTTTGTAAATGTTAATGTTTTTAGTAAATTTCGTACAAAATTGTAGTAGAATAAAATATTATATAGTCAGGCACTCTGTTTTATTCTTACATACAATTTCTAAAAATATAAATTAAAACGTATTAAGTAAAAGTAATTATAAAAATAATGATAATGAAGTATGTGTTAAATAATAGGTTGTAAATGATACTAGTTTAGGATCGCAAAAGTTTTAATAAAAATGTTGTTAAGTAATAATAAAAAGGAATGACTCAGAGTATAGTTGGAAAAAAATTCTTGATATATTTAACATTTGAGACATATTTTTCTTCGCTGCTCGCGGGTCGCACCTGGGGTACGGTCGACTGACTTTGTGGAGGCACATGCGCGCCGGTGTGTCCAATTATGACCTAGGGTAGACATCAATATTACTCTGTCTAGTGATGGAGGTAAAAAGCTAGAAAAGTAGAAATGCTGAACTCCATATAGGTAACATCATCCTAGCCATACTATAAATATAGCACAAATGTCAAAATCTATGGTAAGTGAAGTCCTATGGGTGAGTTAGTGTATTGGGCTAGTGTAATGTCTAGGGTGAGTGATGTGTTATAAGTGACATAGTGTAATGTTGTATAAGTGCAAGTGTATGTGTTAAGTAAATCTGTGTGTGAGTGTAAGTAAATCTTGTGTGTTAAGTAAATCTGTGTCCGTGTGTGTGTGAGTGTAAGAAAATCTGCGTTGAGTAATAATGTGTATGTGAAGTGTAGGGCTTATAGTGTCTTGTGATTGGGATGTGATAATGCATAGTGCATGTGTCTATGGGTGTGTATAAAGCCTTAGGTGTAGAAAGGAAGTGTGTTGTGGTGTGGTGTGTGTGTGTGTGTGTGTGTGTGTTGGTGTGTTGGTGTGTTGGTGTAGTTGTGGTGTGTGTGGTGAATATATATATATTATTATAGATATATATATATATAATATATATATAATATAATATATATATATATATCGAAGTTACATAATTAATACTTATATATATCTTATATATCTAGTAGAAAGAGATAGGTATGATAGTTATATTATAAAAAACATAATAATATATATATATATATAATAAGATAATAAATAATATTAAAATATATATATTATATAAATATATATATCAAGATATATATAATATAATATAATGAATTATTATAATATATAATATAAATAATATAAATATATATAATTATATATAAATATATAATATATATTAATATTTAAGTATATATATAATATATATATATATATTAATATATATATTTAATTTGACTAAGAC
>JABUQX010038852.1:17500-39954 GCA_015478945.1 Trachelipus rathkii
ATCTTTATTTAGTTAACAAAACTTAGAAAAAAACATATTGATGAAAATAACTTCTTCATAAACAATATTAAAATTCATTGATTGCAAGCTTTCGTCTCCACGGTGACCTCTCAGCAAAGGAAAAACATCTCATTTCTCTAAAAAAAAATACTTAGACCCCTTAAATAAAAGAAAATGTTTCTAACACTGTGTCTACCAAATACCTTGTACATTTGTCAAAGATATATATATAAGGGAAACCATAGATTTGAAGAAGAAGTACCGAACACTGCAATGACGTAAGAATACAATATTAACTTCAGCTCTTACATATCACAGAAGATCCTTTAATCATCATCATAGACATTATGGAAAACATTGGAAACGTTACTAACACAAATTCAAGAAAAATTTTGAATTTAAGTCTATAATACGAACAATTTTAATAAACAACCTGTTGAGGTAAAAAAGACATTTGCAAAATGAATATATGAATCTTCAAGATACTTCAAAACCTCGAAAAGAATAACCAACAAACAATCAATCGCTTTCTACTTAACAGTTTCAGATGGTTTCTTGCCTGAAGAGTCTCCCGATGGAGACGAAGCTTGCAATCAATGTACTTGTTAATAATTGTGTTTATAAGAATTTATATTTTAATCAATATGGTTTTCTAAATTTATGTGTGAACTAATAAAGACAATTTTAATCCAAGGCGTTCCCTCTGTAAAAATAACTACTACGTCAAAGTAGTTTATACATATATAATATAAATATTATATATATATATATATATATAATATATATAATATTATATATATATTATATATATATTCTATATATATATATATATAAATACCTACAATTGTAGAGAGAAATGATAGATAGCTAAAAAGCTTAAGAAACCTGATTTGCTCAACACGTAATTTCCTTTTAAAAACACCAAACTGCAACATTTCATCAGACAGTCTGACTCTTTTAGGAGAACGAATATGACTGCCAAACTGTGACGAGTCTTTCTATGGTGCGTAGTGGGTTGTAGTGTTTTAAAAAAAAAAACTGCCAAAAAAAAGAAGAATAGAAAAGATTCCAAATGAGTGAAGATTTTGATTCTGCTAAATATTTAAGAACCTCCATTTCCGCTGAATCTTCGCTTGTAGTCGTGGTAGGCAGTTGATATTTCATAATCAAAAGTCATCGCAATACTTTCAGAAACTGCATCATCATTGTCGCGCTGATTCCGGGCTATTTTCTTGGAATCCCTTTATAGAAGTCACCAAGCATTTTGAACTGCTTATTCTTCATTGCAGTAGTAATTGATGTAAACTGTTAATTGTCAGTCGCTTAACTTATCTTGGATTTGACACAGAAGTGAATATTGCTATTTTTAGTTTCTATGGCCATATTATATAAATGTAAGAAATTTCCGAACATATTTGAAAACCTTTGACTGCGGCGTTTCACGCTGAAGTGGCTGAAATACTGAAGCGGCTCATATCTTAACGAGCTTAATTTTTTATCAACGCTAGAAGAGTTGGTACAAGCTCCTCAGAAACAATTGAGTTCTACGTATTATATATATATATATAATAATAATATATAGTAGTATCATATATATATATAATATATAATATATATTAAGTATATATATTATATATATATATATATATATATAATTAATTATAGTTATATATATAATATATATAATTATATATAAATTGATATATTTAAACTTACAACTTAACCGCTTTCAGGAAGGGTGAAGACCCTGTCAGCGGGGCCACAGCGCTCTTCTCCATCCTCCTTCTATCCTCCAGAACCCATCTTCATTCGTCGCTTCCAGCCATGAAGGCATTCCAATGTTTTCCAATGAGTCCTCACCGAGTCTTCAATCTCTTCCTAGGTTTTCCTTTTGGTCTCGTTTCCTCCGGTCTCCACTCCCATCTCCTCTGCCATTCTCTGCTCTGCATTTCCAGGTGTCCCCACCATCTCAGTCCTCCCACATCCATCTTATTTAATATAGCCTTCGCTCCAACCTCCTCCCTTACTCCCTTATTCTTTCGTCTCTTTGTCTGTCTCTTCTAGTCTTTTCCCACTATATTGCTCTCTCTCAAAACGTACATCTCCGCCAACTGTATTCAACTATCCTCTCTTGTGGTCGTCTTCATGTCTCTGCCCCATATAGTAGAATCGGTGTTAACACCCCTTCGAATATCACACATTTTTTCACCTCATACTAATTTTTTGTCGTTTTCTTAGGCAAGACTGTTTCTTACAGCTCGCCTCCGTACTGAGCTTATCCTACTTGTTATTTCCTGTACATTTCCTCCTTCTCTTCCAAATACTCCACCCAAGTTTTGTTTTTATTTTTTTCTACACGATTCGACCACTCAAAATGAGGAAAAAAAAGAAAACAAAAAAACAAATGGAAGTAAACCACCTGCCCTTTGCCTAACGCAATTCCCTCATTTGGGCGCAGACGTGGGACTTAAAGAGAGTAAGATTGAATACTGCAGGGAAAATAGATGAAGACAAGGAATTTCACAAAACAGATGTGGCTGGAAAGAAGGAGGCACCACAACGAGTAATCCTTGAGTCTCCAATATTCACACAATATTCATATGAGAGTAAGGCATCTTTGTGTTACGTAGGGCGACGAGTGGTGGAGGAATGCGAAGAGGTCAATTCTCTCTGTTAGATATGTCACTTCGCAGAGAAAGAGGATCAAAGGGAGTCCAGAAAGTATGGGACTTTATAAGCCTCTAAGCCTTAGCTTCAACCCTATCCAAAAAGAGGGTGGAACCTGAACCACCCCAAATGTGAGAACAGTATTCCATACAGGGGCGAATAAGACACTTATATAACTGGAGTATCTGACCAGAAGGAAAAAAATTCACGCAATCTGAAACAGAACCATTCTTCTTTGAGGCATTCTTCTAACCGATGTGAATATGAGGTCCCAAGACAATCACTTATTTATGGTTCAGACCAGGATATTGTATGTTGTTTACCAGGTGAGCACATTAGAGCCGTCGAAGGGATATGGAAAGTTGGGAGGTGTTTTAGAAAGAGAGAGATTGATAGAAGTTGAGTTTTTAAAGAGTTTAAATCACCAAGATTTGTTATTTTACATTTCCTCCCACACCATCTTTTATTTCAGTTCCCTTCTCAAAATCATTACGTCAGCTCTCCCCTCGCCGCTTCTTCTCTGTTAACTGCGACACAAAAATCATCATCTGTCTTTTTCTGGTGTTCATAGACTCAGACACTTCTCTCTAACAACTTTATTTCGCAAAAGAAACGCTGTCACTCAATTACGTATCTCTTACTATCTATCTTCTTGCTACCAAGCAGCGTGCCAAGATCATCCGAGCCGGTATGCTACACAAAATTGTGAAATACGCTTCCGTGTTTGACTCCCGGTTTCTCACCGACCTCAAACATTCCTTATTCGCTCATATTCTTGTTTTACATTACATTTTTGTAACTCTACCTATTAGACTTTAAACCTACCTGAATAAAATAGTTACTGTATTATTTTTTGTTTTAGATAGTTCTATATATCGATGAAAATAAAAATTGTATATTCATTAAATTAAAAACGTATTTTTTCGTATTTCTATTAAGCTTTCTCTTCATAATCTATTAAAATGTCTATTATTGTTCTCTGTTTATTTTTATTACATATTATCTTTTTTTTCCTTCTTTTTTTTTTTTTTCATTGGGTTTTATTTTTCTTTTTTTCTACTATTTCTATTAATTTCTTATTTAATTATATGTTATATTTTAATTTTTTTTTTTTTTTCTGTTCGTGGCTTTTTCTTTTTTTTCTCTTTTTTTCTGCTATTTTATTTTTTACTCTGTTCTTTTTCATACTATCCCCTCAAGTATGGTCCTCTACACTACCATTCTCCGGCCTTCTCTCTAGCGTTCTCTCTATGTTTTTGCCAAGTGGTCCAACAAGGATATTCCCCTGTATTTTTAACCTTACAGTTTCTTGTATCTCCTTTTCCCACATATAAATGAAATATGATTGCAATTTCCCTCACACCCCTCTGTACTTATCGCTATATCAGGTTTTATTAATTATTACCATATTGAATAACAATTCAGATTCTTCTTTCAATTTTTTTCTCCTCACCAAAGAACTCGCTGTTATTTACATTTTCTTTAATAATATTTTATAATGGGTATACCATATTTCTCGGTGCCTCTCTCATCATATCTATACTCATCGCTCTCAAGCAACTCCAACTCTCCATAGTGATCATCTCCCTCCACTTCAATTAATCTATTCTCTCCTCCTTCCACCTGTTCATATCAGACATTTAACAGTTCTCTTCGAGTATTCGTATTACTCCCTGTTTATGTCTGTTGATCACACCAAAACTAACTCCTTGCTTATCTTTGATATTGCACACTTTCCTCCCTTTGGATCCTCCTATACGTTTTTGTCGTCTAAACAATCTTTTTTCCCTTCTCTGCCTACCCAACATCTTCCATTATTCTTTCCGATCTCTCTTTGCAGCCTCTCTTTTCACTCTAATCTGCGCTTTCATTTCTTTTTGCCTCCACATACTGACTCCCCCTTGTCCTGTGTAGTTCTATTTCAACCACTTTTTAAACGGTCAATCGTTACCTACAAATAGTTTTAAAACGTGAATAGATTAAAACTAGGCTTGGGTTGAAGAAACATGGTGTTCAATTCTGCACAGCTCATAAATACTCGATACATATAATGTAATAACGTTTCGTGTGTATAACTAGTTACTCATTAAACTAAAAACTAAATTCTAACACCTACTGAAGTCTTATCCCAGAGATGCTCAAATGCAAAGGGAGAAGAACGTTAGGTCGTTTCAAATTGTACATTACAAGTATTTACACAATGTGTGTTCGAAAACGCCTTCCATACCACCCAGCGAATACATGCCATCAGTCACTACTGCCGTGTCTAGGTCATAATTCATTGCATGCCAATAGACATGATGCCGGGTTTGAATTCCATCATCGTTGGTTTATTCAATGGCGAAGTCAATCGAGGGCGAGGTCTACTGGGTCATTTAAACCTACCCTCACAGGCATACACGGTATGTTTGAAAGATAACCACACACCACAGAAGTATTCCAGTAGGTGTTAAGACCCTCGGGTGAACGTGCAGGCTAGTGGAATCGGACCAGACTTCCGAATCCCTCTTCCGCGGCAAAGGTTCTGTCGAGTAGGGTCAAATCGATGTCACTAAACTACAAATACTATTATGTGCGGGGGCACCCCATCATGCTAGCAATATATTTCTTCGTCTTGTCCTTAAAAGTATATCACTCAGGAAGGTCAATTTTAGGGACGGTGCTGCAGGAAATGGAGTAACGCTGTCCTGTCAATTTCCCTGAAGAAGTAAGGCCTGATAATCCTACTATTGAGTAAACCACACCAAACGTTTGACTGAGTATCGAAGAACCTTGTGATGCTAGTGAATGTATTAAACTGGCGGTTTGTTTTCGAGCCAATGTCGGAAGTTCACTGTTATACTACCCGTTTTTGGTACGCGATATTCATCGGTCATAGATATTTTCCAAATATAGTCCGATGCATCCATTAGAAGCAATCAATGACAGCCAGGAATCCAGCGCACCGTTGTTGTCTCCACGATGCAAACTAATGCAACAATGTTGGCTTATATTGGATACATGTTGTAATTGCAATCACGATCCGTCATATGGGTTTCCTTCGATATCCAAGACGAACTAGCCTGCGTAATGAGGACGATGGATTTTCATGGGTGTATAATAGAACGGTCCAGTTTGACGTCGAATGTACGGACACGACCGCCCTCCCCGTAGGTGATGAGGGGGTTGAACTATCGGCCCTGTACCTTGAAACCGTCTGTAAACTCTCATGGAATGCCATATGGCTGGCGGTCGTCGATGTGGATAACGTTGTCCATATTCTGGCAGCAGCTATGCGAGCATTCCTGTTTTGCGTAATGTACACTTCCAACATGTCACGCTTTTCTCCTGCGTATACTGGTCAACGTGCATGTTCCAAAACCACTCCGAAGTTATCGTTTCAGCTCACTTTATATGGATAATTTTGTAAGTTATGACATTACTCATCATGATAGCTGTTAGTTGGTTGTACACATTCACATGGCCGTATTTATTAGCTACGTATCAATGTAATCTAAAAGGGTAGCATTAGGTATTTTATTTAATTCCTTTTTAGCTGTATCGATATTTTTTAAAATACTATTTGGAATCACTATTGTATTTAACGCTAATTAATTTCATATTGACGCACATCGTTTCGGCTTGTTGTAGGCGCAAGATGTCTACGGAGGAAGTCTCGGGTTTTATTGGGCTATCTTGCCGCTGCGAAACGAACAACGCGTATCAAATAAATGCGCAGAGGAAAGACCCCACGTCATTTTTTGTGTGCATTTCACAGAAGCCATAAAATATATATCATTCGACATTCGCATGTTTGTGCGCGTTTTCGTATTGCGCGTGCGCAGACACCAACGAAACATATCCCATCCTCCTTTAAATGAATTAAATAATCGAACTTCTATTTCCTACACATTTTTATATTAAACCTCCCGTCACGTGATACACAGCTGTTACGTATTCGTTGAGACACCCTGTATATATATATATATAATTATATATATTAATTATATAATATATAATATATAGTAAATTATATATATAATATATATATATATATATATATATATATATATATATATTAATATATATTAATATATATATATACCCGTATAGATAATATATACTATAACACCACACACACACACACACTATATATATAGTATATATATATAACTTTATATATATATATAAATGAATATTATAACTATAATAATATTATATATATATAATAAGTATTTATATATAAGTTATAATATATTATATACTTTATATATATATTAGAAGTGTAGCGGATATCCGCATCGGCATCCGCATATGCGGATAGAGATGTATGTGACATCCGCAATCCGCATTCGCATCCGCAATGAAGTTTTTTGCGGATAAAGCGGATAGTACTCCAATTATTGAATTATGACGACTATAAATCTTCCTCAATTTCTGTAACGCAAGATGTTCAGACTCGTTGGATAGTAGTTGATACATGCGTTTGAGAGGATGTGAGAAATAAATGAAGCTGTCTCCTTATGCTTAGATAAACATATAGGTGAATAAGGATTTAGGTGATTGATAAATCGTATAAGTATAGTAATTGTATTACTCTTCTTAAACGTTTTGAAGAGGTAACTAAAACTATTAGCTCAGAAAATTTCTGTTTGTCAGACGGAATGAAAACTGTGCTAAATAACTGTTATTAAAAGTAAGCGGACTTCCAAAGTGACAGAAACACTTTGCTGAGAGACAGTTAATAGATTTCAAAAATCTGGCCAAAACGATTACCTTCTGCAATTAGCAATTTTTCTATTTACATACAAAACCAATCTGAACACGGTGTTTCACACGGAGTTTAAAATTTATTAATAGCATGCCTATGTGATGAATGCTGCTAAAGGCAGAAATTTCATCAGCAATAAAAAGGAAAAGATTACAGAACAGCACACACATTTACCAGATTTGTTTAGTGAAACTCTAAATGCGAACTCCCATTGAACGTTCTTTTAGGCTTCTAGCAGCGATGAAGAGTCTTTTTTCAGAGGTGTCGAAGAACACTCTGTCATTGATCGAAAGATTATCAAAAGTGAAAACTCTTGGACCCGGATAAAATTCCTTGGTTTGATGTCGTGATAATTGTAAAAGTTTCCACAGTAGTCGAAGGGAAATTCTTAGCATGCCCTTCATACAATGTACTAGTGAGCAGTCTATTCAGAGGTGCAGATCTCACTTTACGAAGAAAAAGAGAATCAAATTCTCTCCTTGAAAGGGCTCAAAGCATTGTTTTTGAGAAGCATAATTTGAGAATTATTATTTCAAGCATTTGTATTTATATAACACTTTTCCAAAATGGGTTTGAAGGCTGGGGAGAGATTGGTGGGCAAGTGCAAAAGAATTGGGTCCCACGTCGCGCAATCTGGTCCACACAGATATATATATATATAATATACCTAATATATTATATATATCATAATAACTATTATATATATATATATATATTATATATATACTCATCAACCTTATATATATATACTATAACTATATACAATATATAATATATAAGTAATTATATCTACTACTATTATAATGAAGTACATTGTTGGTCTAAGCTCTATATACAAGCAGATAACGTATCCGCTTAGTCCGCAAACTTCCGCAATGTCGCGATAGATTTTATACTATCCGCATGCCTGCGATAGGTAGAAAAACACATCCTGCTCCCTCAAATATATAGACTAGTTAATTATATTACGTTATATAAGTATCTATATAGATATTATATATATATATATATATATTACTATAATATAGCTCAATATAATATAATATAATTTTATATATATATATATATTATATATTATACTATATATATGATATGATATATAATATATATATATATATATATATATAAATTGATTCAAATAATTGTATATTACATATATATACTATATATATATATCTATATAATTATATATATTAATATATTAGTATAATATATAATCATATATATATTACTACCTATCACTATACTATACTAACCCTATTATAATATATATACTCTAAATTGATTCAAAACAAAATTGTATATAATATATACTTAAATACTACACTAGTAGTAATATAATATATATATATATATATACTATAATATATATATATAAATGATATAATATATGTATAATATAGTATATATATAATATAAAGTGTATATATATAAGTTATATGATGATTTATATAGTATATATATAACTTATATTATATATATATTATAATATTATATACAACTATACATGTATATATATATATATAATAAATATACTATACTATATATATATATATAGTACTATATTTATAAACACTATACTATTAATTATATATATATATATAATATATATATAATAAAGTTGAACACAAAACAACATATAAAACAAACGTGTGCTCAGACCATATTACCAATACGTCCTCTCATCTAGTTTTATTATAAAAAAAATGGTATTAAGTAATTTCAATTTTTTTTAAACATTATTAATCATTTTTGAATAATTTATTTATAGATTAAATTTTGACATATACCGATTTTTCCTTAATTTTTTTCTAAGCAATTGACGATATTTATATCATTTAAATTAATCAAATAAATATTTATAAATTTTGAAAAGAATAATTCAATTGAATTTAATTTTTAACAGTAATTATACATAAATAGTACGTAAAATAATTTCGGATGTTTATTTAAAAAAAAAACTATTTAAAAAATCAATAAGATAAATAGAAAATAAAATTTTATTCTCATCAATACACACACCACACGCACACTCTTACACACACCACACACTACACACTACACACACACACACACATCCACACCACACACACACACACACTACACACATTATTATCTATATTTATATATACTATTACCTATTATATTATATATATACTTATATATTATATAATAATTAGTATTATATATACATATCATATTATATATTATATTTATATTATAATATATATATATATTGTATATATTTATATATATATATACTTATATACTTATATATTATTATATATATATATCTATATATTATATAATATATAATTTTCTATAATTATAATATATATATATATATATATTTATTATATAATATATATATATCTATATATATATATATATATATCTCATATATACTATATATTATATAAATATTTATTACCAATTATATTATACTAATACGATATAATATTATTAATTATATGTATAGTATCATTTATATATATAATTAATTAAATTATATATTATAGTAATTGTATACTACTAATATATATATTATATATAATAAAAAATATATATCTTGTATATTTATATGTATATATATATATAATATAATATATATATATAATAATTTAAATTTATCTATATAATATTATATATATATATCACTATATAATTATGTAAGTAATAATATAACTATATGATCACTATATATATATATTATAATATTATATATATACTGCGTATATATTATATAATAATATAGTATATCATATATATATAAATCATAATATATCTATATATTATACCATATCATATATATTATTTATAATCACTACATAATATATTATATTACTATATATACTAATATTTACAATATACTTAGTAAATATCACTCACCTACTATATATATATAATATTAATAAATAAATTTAAATATATATATAATATAATATTATATAATATAATATATATATTAATATATATATATATATATAATATAATATTATAATAATATGTATATATATATATATCTATCAAATATATATAATATATAAATATCTACTATGATAAATATTATATTATATATAATTTATATTATATCATTTAAATATACAATAATATATGGGCCAATAGTCTATCAATATGGGGTTGTATGTTTTGTTACAGGAAATGGACGAAATGTTAAAGATTAAATTTCTGTTATCCATTGTAATTTTCTAATACAATGTTTATACATAATTTTTGAAATAGAACAATTGAGTTTTCCATCGCCCGATACGGACGTCCTTCCACAATGAACGGAATACGGTGCACCATGCCGGTGCGGGTTCGGTGCGGTGCGGTGCGGTGCGTATCAAAATTTCAGCGACCTTAGGCCAAATCTCTACACGAGAAATGAACATTTGGATGTGAAGATTTAGGAGTGGAGAAGTAGGAAGATATATTTAAACAAGTAAAATTGTAATTTTTTATTGTGAAAAATATGGAGGATATATTAGTTTGATAAAAGTAGAAAAAAGAAAGAAAGTTTGATCTTAAATAAGAGTAATATTGTTGCTAAAATAATTTGTAACAAAGAAATTAAAATATTATTATGATTTAATATTACATTTTAAAAATATTATTCACTGCGATAATATTTGCATGATTGGGCGGATAGAGATTGCATATCTTCATGTTGTTGTTGTCTTGTTGTTGTTTGTTTGTTGTTGTTCTGTTGTTGTTGCTGTTCTACTCATTTATAGTTCGTTCTTGTTGTGGAGATGTCAACTTTTTCATTTGAAACACTGAAAAGCCTGGATCCATGCAGCGACCGAGAAGTAGAACATAGTTTGTGAGAAGAGGCATTAAGTCCCCGCTTTGTTTCATACTAACAAAAACGTTTTTTCCCGAAAGCAATCCTAAGGAGGGCCCATAGTCATATCTCCATCGATTAGTCCAACTGCTGAATGCGGATATTCCGACCACACACAACACCCACACATTGCACACACACACACACAACACAACATCACACCCACACACACCCACACACAATCCACGAGCACACACACACACACAACACATACACACATCCACACACACACACACACACCGTACATATATGTATATATATATATATATACTATTATCTTATATTACTATAATATAATAGTCAGCTATATATATATCTACTCAGTAAACTGTTAAAACATATTACATATCAATAAGTCTTTTTTCATCCACATACTAACACAAAATATATAAGTTTCCTTATTATTACTTACAACTATTACGTTCAATAATAAATATAGTCATAATAACGTATAACAAACTATGAGTTTTTTTTCTTCATAAATAAAAGCTAACATAAATAACACGAACTATACGATTATAAGTATCACACGACCAACCTAAACATCTCATACGTACGAATTGAAACTATATATATCATTTATATAATAAGACATATTACTTGCTAAACTTATATTAACTGCTAGTTAAATGTACCCTAATAAAACATGTACTTGTAATACTATACAATAAATAACTAATAACCTATTATCACATTTCTTTTCTATAAAAAGCATAATCTTATAACTAATTATACTCTACAATATGATATATTAATATTTATTTTAACATATTATAACATGTGTCACTATATAATATTTATTAACTCACTCAATTTTAAGTATAGCATATATTAGCTATATATAATAACTCATATGTATATCTATCATCATACTGCACCCAAAGAATATATGCTAACGTATAAATTACTTATATATATTATAGTGTTAATATCAATTAAATTTTTTATTATGACATTCATACTCTTTGATTCAGTATTAATATATATTTCTATTTTAATATACTATAATAATAATATAAAAAAAATCCTATATTCTCACCTATATATTACTTCACTATAACCATTACTATGAATACTATCTAAATAATATTATATCCTTAAAATCTGTTACTACTATATATACTATATATTATAAGCTGAAATAATATTGAGTACCATAAATAACTACATTAGATAACAAATAGTTATTTTAATAATACTATAACCTGAAGCAATATTCTCATGTATCATTTTAAAAAATAATAATATAATATATTAATTAACTTCGATATAATTTTATTATTATTATAATTTATTATTTATTTTATTCATTCATTATTAATATTATTATTATTAATTTATTATTATTTATCTATTATTATTATTATTCATTATTATTATTATTAATTATTATTTCTAGTTAATTAAATTATATACTATTTTACATAAAGTCGATTTTGTGTACTGAGATTTTTTTTCATTTTATATGTGATTATCATTACCTTGATATTCTGACAATTATATTTTCCACATTCTCATGAATACTAATGTAACATTTTGAATGGTTGAGCCAGATCTGTGGTTTTGTGATGATTCGAAATGATTTTTCACAACTCTGGTAATTGAGACATAACTCTTACTGTCTTTATCTTTAGATTTTTAAATTTGCCTTTTAATATTTCGACCATAATTTGCGAGTCCTTTTCTTATAGTTTGTTGATACGGTATGCGCCAGAATATAGTGTTTTAAAAAAAAAATACGCACATTTAAAAAACAAGCGTGAGTGTCTCCTCTCTCAGTCTTAATACTCTCCTCTAATCAGTTCAAATTTCCTATTACTAGTATCACTAAAATATTTATCAAAAAATAGTCTAATATAATACTATATACCTATCAAATTATAACCATATATATTACTCAGATTGCTGTAAGACAAATTATGACTCTTATATATACTCCTATATATATATATATATATATATATATATATATATATAATATATATATATATATATTTATCATATATTTTAAATTTGTTTGAAGATTTCGAAATAACCTTCTGCACGAGTCCTTCTTATGGAGCGTTTTGTCTCATCACGCTATGGCCTAGAAATAAGCGTTCTCATGTGATCTATGAAAAAATAAACAAAAAAATAGTAAAGGCATACTTTCTGAGTAATCTAAAAAAACATTTTTGGATTTTCGAACATCTTCTCTCTCATACTCTCATCTCATAATCTCTATCTATCTAATATATAAATATATATTATAAGTTTCTTGATACTCAACTACACTATACGATATATATAATATTAGTATTCATTAACCCAACTAAAAGTTTTGGCATCTATATTAAAAGCTATCATACTTCATAACCCCTCGATATAAACTTTATAATAATATAATAGTGAATATCACAATTTGCCAACACTGCTATATACATATATATACCTCTAGCGGTGAGTAGTATTATTAGAATATAATCTAACTATTCATATCTAGTATAGTGAGGTATACGTATTTATTATATATATATCTCCTCTCCTCTCATCTCCTCTCTCTCTCTCTCCCTTCCTCCATTCTCTCTCTCTTCTTTATTATTATTACTATTATTTAACTATATATATCATTATATATATACATATATATTATATTTTACTATATCTATCTTTCTATTTATTTATTGATGGCAGGTACATCAGGTAACAGCCGCATCCGCGGAGCATCCGCACACTATGAAACTCTTGCCCTGCGGATTTGCGCGGATATTTTTGTCGAGATTTGATAAAAAAGAATTTTATAATAAAATGCTTGAAGATGAATTGAACGCAAACTTTTAAATGAGAGACATGGACTTGACTCAACTGTGTAATGATGACTCTTGATCTCACAGCATGAAGTTCATAATATTTGAGTCAACATAGTCAAATGAGATTACGGATGCCAAAAAATCAGGGACTCTACAAGCTTCTGTCTCCGATTAAACATTAATCTCAACGCTAAGAAAGCATTTGAACCATTTTAAAATGAAAATGATGACGGTTTAAAAGAATGAAAGTGTAATAAAACTAGAGCTTCAAAATGATAGGGTTCTGTAGAAATTAATGACCTTCATTCTATTGCAACTTACTTAGATCCCGTTATAAAGGCATGTTTTTTTTTGTAACCACAATATTAAAGCCTCATTTATCGTCAGCTTTGCTGCTTTCAGTTTGCAATAAACTTTAAGATCCGAACAGTCTATTTAATTAGCCACCATTAAAAGAAAAAACGAAATATACAGAACCAAACCTTCTACAAGTAAATCAAATAACAGATTCACTGGAGACGAATTTCTACAGTCCAGTAGTGATAAAGAAACACACAGCATTACCAAAGATTGTAGTGCAAAATGATGAAAAACTATCAACCAAGAAAACGACTATAGATACAAACAAATGACGATCCTGTCAGTTGGCGGAGTGTTAAGCAAATGTATACCCACGCTTAAGAAAACTTGCAAGGAAATACTTGGCCTGTCGCCCAACTATTGTTCCAAGTGCAGAGAGTATCTTAGCAATGCTGGCTAATATATTATGAAAAGAGAAACAGACTCTCAGCAGAAAAGGCAAAATATTGATGTCTCTCTCAAGCACACCTTCCTATATTTTAATTTCAATACTAGTAAAAAAGTATATAATACATTGTAAAATCTCTTCCTTAAGGTTCGGATGTTGGGAAGAGGTTGGGGGGGCATTTGAGTTTGGCTCTCCATCCGCATACCCGTGGGTAAATTATATTAATGAGATTGTGGCTAAAACTACGATATTTATACTATATTATTACTAATATATATATATATATATATATTATATATATATATATATATTTATATTATATATAATATATATATATATATACTATATATATATATATATATATATAATTATATATATATATATATTATATATATTTATCATATACTAATAATCATTTGCTAAAGTTATATTAAGCCATTTAGATATGAAGGAAATAGTAGATATTTGCTTCCAAACTTGGAATATAATCTATGTATGTGTTAAGCTCAAAACAGGGGAAATTTCCAAGTTTCTAGGATGTATATAGAGGGGGGTCCCCCCCGAGGGTCGACGCTAAATATCTGCGCTACGCCATTCAACTTGTTGCGATATGAGGATTAGGGTACCTAAATACGGGTTTAACCGTGAACCACAACAGACAGAGCCGAAAGGTCTGTCTGTCTGTCTGTTTGTCTGTATTATCGATTTATTATTATTTATTATTCATTATATTATTATTGATTATTATTATTATTATTTTATTATTATTATTATACGTCGAAGAATGTGATCCCGAAGGATCACTTCTGATTGTTTTTTTTAAACCCCTTCTGCGGTGTCTTTCAGCGTCGGTTCAGCCTCTGCACTGCCTCGTACGCACCGCACCGCACGCACCGCGCCGTAGCGCACCGATTCCGACTCAGCCGGTGAGTTCTCTGCGCTGTCCACGTGTTCGTCTCGCACCACGCTCTGGCTAGAGTTTGAGACAGAGGTTATCCTCTGTACCAAACTTGGCTCACCTGCGTCTCCATTTTGCGGAATTACGTAACCTGACGTAAGACGAGTTAGGCCCCACTGGGTCCCCCGAAGGGGGACCCCACCCCCTTAAAAAATCCGAAGTGTTTCGTCAGAAGGCCTGAAATTTGGTGAGAGATTCAGAGTGCAATTTGCTTAGAAAGAATGGTATCAGGAATCGTGATGAGTTGGCTCGGCACCGGTGCTGGAGCCACTGCGGTGCCGATTTAATAGAACTATCGTCAATAACTATGATACAATATTGGTGTCTTAATATATGTTATTGGGTCTGTAGATTCTCTCCGAAAACAATGGTTTCAGAAGCCATCAAAGAAAAAACCATCATATAAATAATAAATATATAAAATAAATATAAATTTTTATTCTTTTTATGTTTATGACTTACAAATAAAATTTACGCTTTTTACATACCCTAAAATCAGTAAATCAGTAAATTCAAACCACCATCCACCCACTATCCTGCCACCCTCTCCTGTCCAGTTGTCATCTATTGATCTAATTGATTCTATTGATTTCAAGTCATCATTTTACTTCAAATTTTTTAACGTTTTACATACCCTAAATCAGTCAATCAGTAAATCAAACACACTATCATCCACCATCCTGCTCCAACCTCCTGTCCCCGCTCTCCCTTGAACTATTCCGATCGTAATGATTATTTAGATTTAACAGTACCATATCTCTTTTTTATCTAATTCGTAACGTTTTACATACTAAAGCAGTAAATCAGTAAATCAAACCACCAACCCAACCCTCCCCACCCCACCCACCCCTCCCTTCATGACCGTTTGATCTATTGATCTATTGATTCTATTGATCTAAGTCACATTTCGTGTATCATTTGGATAAAGTATAACATAAAATCAAGTTCTTTATACAAAGATCAAACAATATATGCTGACGTAAAAAGTTTTCGACATTAATAAAGGCATACTTAGCACTGCATCTGAACTAATGATATAAACCCATACAACTGACAAACTAACATATCTCTCTAAGACAGGAATAAACGGTTAGTTAACAAGTTTCCACACTCTAATAACAGTATAGTAACTAACACTAAGCATCCAAAAAACGTAACTTATTCACACTTTGTCAAGCATGTTTCTAACATAACAAATTGTTAATTTGTTACATTAACATGGTAAATATTTAACCAAAATTTATCTAAACGCTTTGTTGCTCAATTTCTACAGACCAAACGAAAGTATGCTAACTGTACAAAGTTTTCTCCTATTAAACTCACAAGTCCACATATACATTGCTTTAGAACCTAGCCAATTATAATATATACCAACGAACAAACTGATACATCTTAAGCAAGAATAAAACTGCTAACCCTCTACACACCAGGCTCCAAACTTATCAACAGTAAAACTAACTAACAAGACTCACAAAAAACATAATCCAGTGCATACTTTATCAAAACATATCTGCCAACATGAACATGTTATTTTACATAACATATAGTATATTAACAAAACATTAGCATAACCTTACCTAATACCAGCATAATACCTAGTGGGTAAAGACAAACCAAGTAAAGTTTTCACTCTCTGTAAAGCTAAACTATCAACATAACGTACTCTTTAACACACAACAACCAGACTAATAAACAGCTATCATTAAACCAACTTAGGTCAATAAAGCAACATAAGCGGAAAGTAAAACAAGTCTTCATTTTTATAACATATAATTTTCATTGAAAGAGCATTATATAAATACATAAAAACATAAGTTTATTTTAAAAAAATATTAAATTCATCTAATCAGAGAATGGAATTCGAACATTCAACTTGGTACGTTCTATATATCCCTCTAAAGATTCAACACCCTTTGAAATGATGTAAATAAATATAAATGCATTAAGCAGCACTAAACCATTTTTCGGCTATTTTGATTCAGCAGCACTCTATTCTCTCTCATACATACGAGAGAAGTAAACTCATCCAAGGCTGATAGTTTTTAACTGCCATTCCTGTATGCCTGTCTACTCTATACGGGAAATCCGCATGTTTCGTGTAAATATATAGATTACACTATGTGCTAACTGTATTCTTGTCCTCCAAGCTCATGTCACATCGTTAGATGCGATGTTGAATATCGTATTTTTATTTAATGCAATTGTCGGTTATATTTTTCAGGTGCTTCGAACTGTGAAAACCTAACATGTAGCGGTAAAGTCACACAATCGATGTGGTTTCCAGTAGTGGCTCGATACATCATAGGGTTTTTTAATATTGATACACACGACGAGAACACAACGTCTATTCTATTAGAACTCATTTACGTTGTCTTCCCAGTTAGATATTTCACTTAGCGTCGATCTTTCGGATAACAAACACTTATCTCACACTAGCCATGCAGCAGCGATGTCGCTAATCTTGATGAATCCATCAGCACAAACGAATAATGGTCTATTAATTTGAGCCCTCTGGGCGCGAATTCATCACAACGTACTCGATACCATTCTGTATTAGCGATTCAAATCTATATACACTGACACATCCGTTGGAATGAGCGACAGGTCCTCCGGAGATATCAACACAAGCCGTAGGAGATGCCGGAGGCGATGTTATCGTATCAAGCACCGGGGAAAAATATCCTACTGAGTAAAATAGAGTGTATAAACAGATCTAAAAGGTATCGAGATTCTTTCTTTCAACCAATAGAAGACAAGTAAGACAAGAATACGAACGCTCACCGAATCAACCATATCAGTTCTTTAATGAGTACTATACTTCCCGTTAGACAAACAACAACACAACAACAACACAACAACAACCACAACCACACAACAACAACAACAACAACAACACAACAACGAACAACAACAACATACAACAACAACAACAACAACACCAATTAACATCAGTAAAAAATAAGCTTCTTTTTAATTACTAACCAACCAATTATAATGCTAACGTACCATGTTTTTCCACATTAATAAAAGCTACATAGCATCGTTACCAGGCACTAGGCACATTCATAATCAGTACGATGACGTTGAACAACTTAACTCATCATCCTTAACGTCGTGAATAAACAAACTAACATGTAACAAAGTTCCATACTTAACAACAGTAACGTACCTATCACAGCGTACAAAACTAACCTATTCTACTCACTTTTTCAAAACATATCTCTAACTATATCATGCTTCTCACATTCTTTACATTGAACTACTCATTGATTCTTATCTTCGCATTTCAAGTATACATTCTCTCGGCCATAGAACTCGCACCATGTCAAATGAGTTCTTTATAATAAACCGATCTGCAGCGTATATACTATTGCTACACATAACATTGAATTTTCGCACATTATTAAGCTAGTACATTCATCTCATGAATTTCATCAGAAAATAATGAATCACAACAAATCTAACAAACCTTAAAGGACGAATAAACTGTTAACATTAACTCAAAGCTTGTCACACTTCACACATGTAAAGTCTATCAATATCCGCAGTTCTCGCATACAAAAGTTGAACCTCTTTTCATTACTTTTTCCAAGCATATCTCTACATATTTCGTTAATGTTTAACACAATTGAACCAGTTATAGCTTTAACATGTCTCGTTTCCGTTTCTCCCTCTCTGGATGTCTCCCGTCTCTTCTTCTCGGTCGCTTCTCCGTCTCTATCTCCAGACTCCCTCGGTCCTCGTTCTCCTCCCTATTCCGAATCGCGTGTCAGCTCCAGTTCTCTGCCCTCTGTCGTTCTCGTCCTCATCTGTCGTGCCTATCTCTCTTCGCCTATCTCAGTTCGTCGCCGACATGTGGCCCGTCTCGAATCTTTCATCTTAACCTCTTGGGGTCTGTAATTAGTATTCACATTGACCAACGAATAGCACTATTGTACAACATATACAACGTTTTATCCCACACTATGAACACACAAAGATAAGTTTCTTCTTATTATTATCTCATCCCTATCTGATTTTAGTACATTCAACAACGTTTTTTTTTTTTTTACATTAATTACAACGCTACATAATCATAACCTGAAACAAGATTATAATGTACAACGCAACCTACACAAATAGAACATATCATACCTTACTCACGAATAAACTACTAACATTATACAAACTTCTGCACTTAACAGCAGTAAAAGTACCTTACGACTGTACAAAACATAAACCTAGCTTCACACTTTTTCAATGGCATATCTCTAACATATGCAAAATCTAAAATATCAACACTCGTATTATTCTAACAAAAATTTAGCATAAACCTGTCCTAAACTCATCAATACTGACAAAGAATCTTAATGCTACACCGTAACAATTTTTTTTTTACATAACTTTCGGTAATATTTAACAAAAAAATCATCTAACCTCCGTCTAAATATACATACATCCCAGCGAATAACAATTGCAACATAACAAAGTTTAAACCAAACATAACAAAAAAATAACAAATTTTATCCTGACATAACATAAAAATAAGTTCTTTGCAATAACAATCATAGTAAATGAAAAAGTTTATTAACTATCCAAGCAAGCACGTAATCAGTAATATCTGTAAATCAACATCAAAACCCATCCCAGCAGTCCCCTACCATTCCACCCGCCTGTGATCTATTGGAACTATTGATTTAAGGCATATTTCGAGATCAGTTTTCGGATAACCTAACATATCAAAATAAGTTCGTGTATATACTAACTATCGCTGATATATGCCTAACCAACAAAGTTTTAAGAGCATCATCTTAATAGCTACATTCATACCGCAACTAAAGAATATATACGTAGCAAATGCAACCGTAACATCCCTTCGCTATGAATACATCAACTAACATCTTGAAATTCGCCTACTTATCCGAGGTAAAAGTACGCTAAACAGGTAATACAATACTGCGATATGTTCCCACTTTTTCTGGATATCAGCAACAGGTAAAGCCTCATCATCTAACAAATCCCCTTAACAAAGTGACCAATCAATCAATGAAAGATACCACATCTTGAACTATGAATTGACACTACTTCCATCAAGGTGTCAGTCTTTTCGAGTATAACATCATTTGAACCTTGAAAAAACGTAGACATTATCAAATTTCTAGCAAACCTAACATTCTCAACAAAAACTTAACCTTGGCTCACGTTTCTAACCATCATCGTCAGTTGAACACTGTATCATATTCTATCTACTACTAAATTCATCAGTTCTCTAACTCAACTCAGTGTTATTTTACATTGTCATAGTAATATCTTTTAAACAATAACGTACCTAACTTACGCCATAACAGTTTTCGTTAACCAAGAGTATCTAAAGCACACATTACCTCCGGAGAAAGAACCAGGGGGATGACCCTTTGAAAGGAATGCGAATATGAGTAGGGGTCACCCCGAAGGGGTGTAAGTGGGCGTTGGGCCTCAGCCCGAAGGCTGAGGCTTACCCTCCTTCGGAGGGGTAATGCCCGCTTACACCCTTCGGGGTGATCCCCCCCTCTCAGGATTCGCATCCTTTCAAGGGCTCATCCCCCTGGGTTTTTCTCTCGAAGGTAATGGTTGCTTTTAGATACTCTTGTTAATGGAAACTTTTATCTCGTAAAGTTAGGTACGTATGTTAAATGTTTTTATGAGCGTTAACTCTAACACGTGGAGGCGAATGTCTGTTTCGACTCCTGGTAAGAAAGATATTACTGTGTTCAGACCAGACCCTTGACGTGTTAAGTAGTTGTAATACTATCCCATAAAATATGATTAGGTTTTCCCATAGAAAATTGATAATGTTCTGCATTTTTTAGGGTTAAAATGATGTTATACTGCGACACGAGTGGACACTATTGACGAGGGTAGTGTCAATTCAGTTAGTTCCAGATGTTGGCATCGGAGATACCAAGATGGTGACTTTGAAAAGGATTTTACATGGTAATATAGCTTTCAAATTGTTTTTATGCAAGGGAAGGGGGAACATATCGAGTAATTGTATGACCTGTCTAGCTACTTTACCTCTGATAAGTAGGGAATTTCAAGATGTTAGCTGATTATTCATACGCGAGGTATGTTAGGTCTGCATTGTACGTTATATTCTTAGTTGTGGTTATGATATGTAGCTTTATTGATGCTAAAACTTGGTTGGTTAAGGCATATATTCGTAGGTTAGTATATAACAGAACTTATTTTTATGTTATGTTATCCAAAATGATACTCGAAATGCCTTAATCAATAGTTCAATGATCACAGGCGGGTGGGATGGGTGGGGACTGCTGGATGGCTGGTTTGATTTACTGATTTACTGATTTACTGCTTTAAATCAGTAAACTATTAACGCTTTACTGTGATATTGTTATTCAAAGACACTAATTTTTATTGTTATGTTAAGGATAAAGATTTTGTTATCTTTTTTGTGTCTATGTATTGGTTAAAACTTTGTTACTGATTGCAATATTTCGCTGGGGATTAGGATATTTAGATGAGGTTATGTTGAATACTTTTTTGTTAAATATTACGAAGTTGATGTATAAAAATTTGTTACGTTATCCATTATATTCTTTTGTCAGTATGTTGATTAGACAGGTTTATGCTAAATTTTTTGTTATATCATATTACGATGTTATGTTTAAAGAATATCATTGATATGTTCTAGAGATATGCTTTGCAATAAAGTGTGA
>JABUQX010038853.1:0-2500 GCA_015478945.1 Trachelipus rathkii
GGAAATGAGAAAGATCATATCAGGACGTAAAAGACTCATTAAAGAAGAAAATTATACAAATTTCCATACATGGTGTATATAAGTAAATTCGTATTTTGAGGTGTATGTGACCTAGAGAAAAGATAGATTTCAATATTCAACCAAGTAACACAGAGTACATTCATTACATCATATTGATGTTATTGGTATATTATGTCCTCTATTGAGAAATGACTTAATAAGCATAATGGGGACACAAACATAACAGGAACGACCCATTATCATCGCGCTTTTTTGGTCATGCTATCTACATTGCTACCAACAATTGTCATATGAATGATTACCATTAGTTGTATACATATATTATATGTAATTTTAAATATACAATTAGTCTTCTTGTGAATATCCCGAGCATAATTAGGGATCTTGGCTCTGCCTATCCTTGTACACTGTCTATGTATTTTATTGATTAATAGTATGATCAAAATAGCTGTAAATTAATTCACACTCTAAGGCTATGCATACTGATGATAATGTGATCCATTTGACTGTTGAGTGTAGTGTTGAATATTTTCTGATACTAATGTATAAAACGGAAGTCCACCACGACATCAGCATGGCGCGAAACACATAATAAACCACTCAGAGACGTCCTGCTAGGCTTCAAGTATCAAGATGACACACACATTTTTTGAACTAATAAGACCATAGTATTAGTCTAAATTTAACGGATATTCTAATGATAGAACAGTTTGCAACTGATCATCCTGATATTACCAAATTTTTATGGTAATAATATATTTGTGAGCGACTAGATATAGCCTTGTTATACGTTATAAACTATTCATCATATTCATGAATATGACATGAAAATTTTCGGTAATTTACCATTATACATTTACTTGAGAACGTCCGACATACTATTCATTCGAGTTTCAAGATTAGATAGGATCGTACCTTTGATAGATTATTATCTTGATTAGATTTGTATTAGATTCACTAATTCACGTTGTTTGTAAGGCATTTTGTATGAATGATTGTGTTTCTAGTGTTGCTAACAGTTTTAGAAAATGTCAATTTTTGTTTGTGTCGTGGTACAAGTAATGAACTGAGAGTCGTCATCGAATGGTTCGTCCTCATTACAGTGTGGTAGTATACAATATAGTTAGCTGTACAAGAGAGCGCCGGGTGGCTATGCTTAAATTCTAGAAATCTTATTCACTTCCGAGATATTTTAATGGCTCTGATTTCTAACTTTTCGTTATATCTGCGCCAACATAAATCTACGAACAGTATCATCAAATAAGTATATTCGTAACTTCACCATATACCTCTGAGTTGATGTTATAAAAAAGTGTTTCACACTCTTACAACACTTTGAAAATGTCAAATGTTTTTACTGAGGAGATCATTACAACTTCATAACTTGAAATCCATCTGCACAACAGATCTATATTATAGCAAATACATACTCTCAAGTGATTTACATAAGCAACTTTTTAGGGAATCTAACGAGAGAGTAATTGAATTCTTGTATATCGGTAATAAAATATACATAACACGAAAAATAAGAAGATAAATACTTGATAATAAGAATATAATTAAACATTTATTTAATTATACAATGGGAAAATAATTATATAAATAATATACTATTATATTAATATAATTAGGTATTATATAATTAACAAAAACACAAATTCCAGAGGATGTGTGAGCGCTACCTAAGCACTACTGAATAATCTGAGTGTAGGTAATAAGGATTAATCAGGAAAATATCATTCACAAATAGATCAGAAATAAATTGTCACTTCATAACATATATGAGATATAATTGAAGAAAATATTAATGAAACTAAATAATTTATATATATAGTAACATAATTATTGTATATTAATTATTATATAATAAACTAAGAATCAAGATTCAGAGCTGTAATAATAATATATATATTAAAAGATTATACAATAGCACACGTACAGAATCTTCTTGGGCTTCTCAGCTCCCTCTTGTGCCAACAGTATTGGTAATGATCACATTATTTTTAAAAAGTAAACTGTTTAATATATATTTTCCCTTTGCGATGAATTATATTATGCGGTCCTGGTATAATTAATCGAGATCTAGAGTGAGATTGTTACATAGCTTTTATACTTTTACTTTTATATGAGCTTTTACTATATATCACATGAATCCTATTGTTGCTGAAGAATGAATGTTTTTCTAATAAACTGACACTGATATATCTATGTATTAACTTTTAATTCCTATCAATTGTACATGAAATTCGTATATTTTATCCCAAGCTTTTACCTTTGAATGTGAATGAGATTTCAGACACATCATTTACCTAAAAAACATCATTCATTTTAATTGCCATTTATCTATCGACGTCGTTTAAATTTTATATAAATATTAATTAAATTGCAAACATCATTTAATATCAAGAGATTAATGGGAAGTTACTTGGAGTGATCAGGGAAAGCTACGCAAGAATTTAGATGAGTAAAAATAATGGAG
>JABUQX010038854.1:2500-7500 GCA_015478945.1 Trachelipus rathkii
AATAATAATAATAATAATAATAATAATAATAATAATAACCTTATTGTCAAGTAATGTAATTATTACCATCACTATTTCTGCTCTCTGTTTTTATAAAATATCATTTATTATATTAATAGAATAAATAATTGGAAAATAATAATATTATTATTATTATTATTATTATTATTATTATTATTATTATTATTATTATTATTATTATTATTATTATTTATTAATATGATAAATAATAAAGATTATTATTATTATTATTATTATTATTATTATTATTATTATTATTATTATTATTATTATTATTATTATTATTAATAAATGATAAATAATAATTATTATTATTTATTATAATAATAATAATAATAATAATAATTATTATTATTTATTATTATTATTATTATTATTATTATTATTATTATTATTATTATTATTATTATTATATATTAATTATTTAACAATTATTATTATTAATAAAAATAATAATATTATTAATTATTATTATTATTTCATTTATTATATACATAATTAAAATAATCATAATAATAATAAATAATAATAATATAATAATAATAATAATAAATAATTAATAATAGTAATAATAATAATAATAATAATAATAATAATAATAATAATAATAATAATAATAATATTTGCATGTCTGAAAAGATCGTCGTAAAGTTTTGTCCAGTAAAGGTAAATATAATCTTAGTATTATTTATGGAAGAATATTCAATTAACTTCATCTGATAACCAGTTTGAAAAAATGTTTAAAGATTATTTTTTATATATATAACAGAGGAATTGATTAATAAAATTGTAAATATATTGGATAATGAAGACATTATCAAAGAATTAATTCATTTATTTCAAAATAACTCCTATAAAATTACTCTCTCTCTATGAAAATAATTATACCGTTGCTTGAAGCATTTTGCCTTGTGGGCTTCTTGACTATATGATTATATTCGTTTCATATGAGAAGAAATTGACAGTTCTAATTTAAAATGATTCTTGAAATCTGTACGTTCAAATGGTGATCATAGGGAGTTCAAGGGTTGTTACAGGACGCTCGAATAGTTGTCACAGGATGTTCAAGTGTTGGTTACAGGACACTCAACTGGTGGTCACAGAATGGTCAAGTGGTGGTAACAGGACGTTCAACCGGTGGTAAAAATGTTCAAGTGATGGTAGAGGGACACTTAACTGGTGGTCACAAAATGGTCATGTGGTGATCAAGGGACGTTCAAGTAGTGGTCACAGAAAGTTAAAATGTGATCACTGGACACTCAAGCGGTGGTCACAATGCCTTTCAAGTGTTGGTCCCAGGACAGTCAAAATACGGGGTCAAGCGGTGGTCACAAGGAAGACCAAACGGGGTCACAGGACACTCAATTATCATAAATATATCATTTCGCAGTAATACATTCACACAAGCAGACTTATCCCAACTCATAACAACATTCGATAGAAGCAACACACAAGTAATACTTTTCAAGATTTTCAGATTATGTAACAAAGAAACGCTTGAAAAAGTACGCAAGAAACTCTTTCTCTCAGTGAAAAGCATACAAGGAAGACAAAGAGCTATCATTAAGGCCCGCGGGCCATATTTTCATGATTGATTATGGTCTTGGTTTCTACTTTGATTTTATCTATGTAAAGTTATTAAAACAACTTCCTGACCTCTCTCTTAATATATATATATATATATATATATATATATATATATATATATATATATATAATATATATATATATATATATATAATTATATATATATATATATTATATTATATATATATATATATATATATATATATATATATATATATATATATATATAATCGCGAATACTTTTGGCGACTTCGATGACTAAAAGTCTAGGTTTATAGTGTCGAAAGACCCGACTGTGACTGAATTATGCAAAAGTTTCCACTTTGCATAGGTACTGTTTGAAAACCAATATAAAAGGCCAATTTTTTGAATTCTTTAAATTAAATGTCTACACACACAGAGTTAATAAAGTCAGTGTCTGCAGAAAACGCGATAAAATTCATGCAGAAAAGGAGATTGAATGATAAAAAATAAAGTGTTTTATAAGCCACAAATTTAAATTTATGTTTACAGTAAATTATATAAATATCTACCATACTGATGTGCGAGTTATAATACTTGTATATTTTAACCGTTCGTCTGATATTGCTTCAGAAAGAAGATAAAAGATTCCTTGAAGAAATGCTCCCAACAAGCATTCATCTTTCTTGTAGTATAGTAGTTATAAAGACGAAGCGAACATCTTTCTAAACATGCCATAAAGATAATTGATAATGATTATCTCAATGAGAAATGCATTGAAGATCTTCTTGCATGATAAAAGATGAATATTTGAATTTATTACAATCTTTCCAGTTATCAAGATATTTTTTTAGCTTTTCCAATAATAAGTGCTGCATGCGGCATATTTTCATTGTTGCTGACCTACTTTACCAAAAAAGACGAAACAGAGTTACTGAGAGAGAGTAGGGAAGATCCTATCTTTAAAATGTAACCCATCAATAATAGAGTATTATTACTGATCATGCTTTCATTTTTAGTTTGCAGTAACACATGAGTATAGGTTAAATAATAAAAAAGAGAGATTGGTGGGATGCTTCTAGTTGTAAGTTCTCTTTCTACAGAATTTGACAGAATCTCTACAGAATTTTTTTTTCAAAATTTACAAAAAAAAAAGTCTTTACCAATTTTTTTTACAGAATTTCTACAGATTTCAGAATTTTAACCTAAAAAAATGTTATACTCACACCCCACTTTGATGGTCTAGCTCTACAAAGCACTCTAATGATCACCCTAGCATATACATACTAAAAAATTATATTTTAGTTCTGTAAATACATTCAATATTTTCAGTGCAAAATCTATTCTCCATTAGACAGTTTCTTTTCTGAAAGTGCAATAATAATCTTTTGATTCTTCCTATTCATGCTCTTTCTGAACTCTAACTTTGATGATTATTATTATTATTATTATTATTATTATTATTATTATTATTATTATTATTATTATTATTATTATTATTATTATTATTATTATTATATATTATTATTATTATTATTATTATTATTATTATTATTATTATTATTATTATTATTATTATTATTATTATTATTATTATTATTATTATTATTATTATTATTATTATTATTATTATTATTATTATTATTATTATTATTATTATTACAGGTAAGCACCGCTCACGGGCAGAGCCCTTTTTGATTGTTCCTCTCTCCCATCTCTGGTCTCTTTCCCATTACACCTCTGCTATTTTACCTTCTAATAAAGCTGAAATCTTATATTTCAATTAAGGCTATTCCTATTTCTTCACCCAGACCAACTTATCTATGCACAATATTGTATTTTTTTCTAATAATGGGATCGATCTCTCTCTCTCTCTCTCTCTCTCTCTCTCTTCTCTCTCTCTCTCTCTGTCTTCACTCTCCTCTGCTCTCTCTCCGTTCTCTCTCTTCTCTCTCTCTCTCTCTCTCTCTCTAATATTAATAAGACGTATATGGTCCAAAGTATATTTCGCATGTGGTCCTCAGAACTGGTGCTTTCCAACTTTTACCTTGTCTTTATAAACTGTCTAGCCTCTGTCAATCATCTTTTCCCTTTCCTCCCTGTTGGAAAGAGGGGGGGGGGAACCATTCTCAACTCCCTGCTTATCGTCCTTTTACTATAACTTCTGTTCTTTCTAAATTTTTCATATCTATTTTCATGGGGAAGACTTTGAAACATTTTAAATCTTCAAATTTTATGTCAGATCGCGAGTATGTCTTCCGAAAATAATGCAAGTTGGTAATCTTCTTTCCCTTCTCTATGACTCTTTGTTCTTTGCTCTTCATTACTTCGATAAATCTTCAATAGAGTGTAACACAAAACTTTGATTTTTAAGCTTTCTTCTCAGGGTATTTCTCCTTCTCTTTATAACTCCATCCCTCCCTCCCTCCTATCCGGTCGCTCTATAGAAGCTTTTGTAGACATCGTTCGACGCTCATCCTTCTAAAATAATCTACAGTGGTGTTTCTAAAGGTCCTATTTTATCGTCAACACACTTTCTACTTTTAGTTAATGATCTATTTTACACTGTCTCCTTCCAATTCTTATGACGTTCCATTCAACAGAAAATAGTTAATGTTAAGAGGGTGTCCATGGAGCAACAGATCTCTGATCTTTCTCGCAAAAAATGGTTGTTTTCAATACCCAAAAAACTCCATTATTCAGCGTAATCTCCTACAAAAATAATACAATTTCGAAAGCAGGCAACTGAAACCATCCTCTCTCATAAATATTCGTAGTATTTGCTATTCTCTTGAAATTTCTTGTAAGGATCTCATTAACTAAAGATTGTTAGAGATTGTGTGTGTTCTGAGACGCCTTAGTATAACTCTTCACACCACCCTAATTGTCTGTTCTGTATAGGGGTGTTGTCCCCATTGAATTGAATATGTATTACACATCTGGGATGGTTCCACACATATACAACTCTCCTTGAAAAAGCGGAATCGAGGATTTTCAACTTAGGTCAATTTTTCCGCTCTTATTGACTATCTACAATCGTTTACTTAGAGTCGGACTGTAGCATCATTATACCTTCGCCATTGCAATGGACTTCATTCTCCTGAACTCTTTATTCGCATACATCTTCCTTTGATGAGAGATCACTCAACTCTTATTTCCAAAATCTCATCCATTTCCTGTTCATCACTATGACCTCAGACTTGACCGCTATGCTTATTCTTGCATTTTCTCTACTGGTAAAGTCTGAAACACTTTCCATTCTATCTAGTATCTAACTATGTTCGGCTATTAATCTGAGAAAGAATTAGATTTCTCGGTAATCTGGGGAGACTGTGTAGCTCTCTGACCTATGACCACCAGATGCTATACACACACGCACACGCACACGCACTACGCACAACACACAGTCACACAAACACACACGCAGCACA
>JABUQX010038854.1:20000-22108 GCA_015478945.1 Trachelipus rathkii
GATTGTTCCTTATTTTATTATATTATTATTATTATTATATTATTATTCATTATTATTATTTTTATACAGTATATATATATAATTTATATATATTATATATATATATATATATATATATATATATATATATATAATATATATTATATCTATATATTATATTATATATATATTATTATAATATTTTATATACTCGTAATATATATATATATATTATAATATTATTATTATATATATATTATATATTATAATATATATATATATATATATTATATATATATACTAATATTATATATATATATATATATATATATATTATATAATATATATATATAATATTATATATATTTTATATATTTATATATATAATATATATATATATATATTATATATATTATATAGTATATATATATATATATATATATTATATATATATATATATATATATTTATATTATATTTAAATGTGTCTAAGTATATTATATGTAAATTGTCTCAAGTATATTATATTTTATCAATTGTCCTGCAAGTAATTTACATTTTATACAAATACAATACAGTAACAGTGCAAATATGAAAATTAATAATTCAGTTAATGTGGTTAACCTCTACATTATGTAAACTGAAGAAATATTTTCAAGAGTTCGCTTAACTCGAAATATTTAAAAATTCTTTCATCATGTGCAGAATAAACGATCCTGACGAATTTTATATATATTAATTATATATATATATATATATATATATAATATATATATAATATATATTTAATATATATATTAGTTACTATACTAAATATTATATAAATATAATATATAATATATATATATAATTTATTATATATATATATTATATCATATATATAATAATAATAAAATAAAATAAATAATAATAATAATATAATAATAATAATAATAATCATATAATAATATAATAATAATAATATATAATAATATTAGATACAATGTAATACAAATAGTATAAATTATTTTTAACTTGAAACAAAAAACAAAAACTTTACAGACGTGAGAAATTAAAATACCAAATAGCAGTAACAATTTGTAACATTTATAAAGCCACAATTTAATACATTTCATTAAAATATTTGCTATTGCATCATGTTTTAACAAGTTTGAGAATTTTTTAATTTAACAAAATATAAACTCGTTAACAAATTATTCTTCAAAGAAATAAAATTTTAGGAGGCTCATGTGGCGTATAAAATGCATCTGGGGGTCTCGTTATTAAACTTCATCTATTCTTTCCAAATTTTTTAAAATCCTGAATATTAATGTAGAGGATAATCAGCGTTTACATCTAGTAAATGATAAACGAAAGATAAAACCTATCCATGCACGCACATGGTAATTCAGAATCCATATTGTTCTATTAGTATTCAGTATCATGCTGATTTGCACAGCTTTTTCCCTTATAGCTGTCCATACTTAATATCGTATTACAATTATATTTTTTTAATTGTAGACGTAAGAATATATATATATATATAATCTATTATATAATATAATATATATTATATATATATTATTATAATATTTTATATTACTATATTATATCATATATATATAGTTATATATAATAATGCTTCTTCATTAATTAAGTTCAACAAAAATTTTAATTGGCTCCTCCTGCTTTTGGATTTCATATTAAATTTGATTACAAAGCCAAAATCTAACTATCCCCTTTCAAAGGTTGCAAAATTAAAATTACAAATTTGATTTTAGATTTTAGATTTTACACCTTTTTGCATGGCAATCTCATATAATATATATATATATATATATTATATATATCTATATATATATATATATTATTATTAATAATTTTATATATATATAATTATTATATTATATATTTATTAATAATTTATATTATTTATATATAATATGTAATATTTATTTAATATAATTTATTATTAATTATATATCATAATATATCTTATATATATAATATATATATATTATATCATATTATTATTACTATATATATATTTATATATATAATATATTTATTATATATATATTATATAATGTATTATATATATATATATATATTATTATTATATTATATATTATAATATTATATATATATATA
>JABUQX010038855.1:0-7500 GCA_015478945.1 Trachelipus rathkii
GGGACGAGATTTATATATATATTATTAAATCTATATATATATATAGTATAATATATATATATATATATATTATATATATATATATATTATATAATATCACTCCAACTTGCCTAAAGAAATATATGTACCCCTGTATATGTATATACTTATATATATATATATATATATATATTATTTATATATTATATTATATATTATATTATTTATATATATTATATATTATCTATATATCTAGACAGAAGGATCCTTAAATACTGTGGATATTTTTTATTTAACTATTACCAAAATCCAGGCATAAGATGTGACGTTTTTAAAAATGACATTAAAATTCAGTTAAAATGAAGAATTTTCTGTGCATATTGATGTTGTGGTATCTTAGTGAACAGAAATATTGGAAATTGGGTCAGTCGGCAGGTAGAATGTTCGTTGTTTTTTTGGTCCGTTAGTATGTATATTTGTGTATCTGATGCAAATTATTACTTCCTCCATATGTTAATGCTCGGTTCCTGCAGTTATAAATAAGAAGATTTCAGTAACGTACGAGATGAATGTTATTGTTGTTGTCTTGTAGAACCCTATGTGACTGTATCAAATGGAATGTTGAAAGAGATCCTGTGTTTAACTAAAGCGAGTTCAGGTTAACCATTGTCAATCCTTTTAGTGTTTTGAAATAAATTCTTCCTCTCCAGTCCCACGTCACCGATTGGTAAATGACACTGACTACATTCTATGTTGTAAACACACGATTGAGTTGAGTGGACGGGGATTTTGGTTGCTGTTGTAATAGTCCCTTCAATTTCACGACATTCTTGACAGGAGCCACTTGTTCTGGGAGTAACTTTTTATAGATATTGTGGTTGTCAGTGGGGATATTCAAATAAATGCGTCCTGTGAGAGGATCTTCTTGTCCTTGGTAAAAAGTCCTCCTGGCCCTAACATGGGCCCTATAAAAAATATGAAGAGGATAGTGTAGATTAACAAAAGTCTCTCGGATCGTTTTCAGTTGTTCCTCAATCCTGACGGGGCTGTAAATCCTATAGGCCCTCAAAATCTGCGACGCCAATACTCCAATCTTAGTTGAAAGGGCATGTGCCGAATACCAATTTGTGTAAGCGTCAATATGTGTGGGTTTACGGTAGATGTCAGTGATGACTCGCCCATCATCTTCCACATGAACAAGAACATCCAAGAAGGGCAAGGAGCCACCTTGTGAAAACTCCATCATAAACTTTATGGACTGGACCTGGCAGTTTAAGTGCTCCAAGAGAGAGAGAGAGAGAGAGAGAGAGATGAGAGAGAGAGAGAGAGAGAGAGAGAGAGAGAGGAGAGAGAGAAGAGAGAGAGAGAGAGAGAGAGGGAGAGAGAGAGAGAGAGGAGAGAGAGGGAGAGAGAGAGAGAGAGAGAGAGAGAGGGGAGAGAGGGGAGAGAGGAGAGAGAGAGGAGAGAGAGAGAGAGAGAGAGAGAGAGAGATGAGAGAGAGAGAGAGAGAGAGAGAGAGAGAGAGCGAGAGAGAGACGAGGAAGAGAAGAGAGAGAGAGAGAGGAGAGAGAGAGAGAGGACAGAGAGCGAGAGAAGAGACGAGAGAGAGAGAGAGAGAGAGAGAGAGAAAAGAGAGAGAGGAGAGATGAGAGGAAGAGAGAGGAGAGAGAGAGAGAGAGAGAGAGAGAGAGAGAGAGAGAGAGAGAGAGAGAAGAGAGAGAGAGAGAGAGGGAGAGAGAGAGAGAGAGAGAGAGAGAGAGAGAGAGGATCAAGGTGGCTGGGAATTACTGCAAAAACGTCCTCGACATAACGTCTCCAAAAGATATTCCTGTATGTGTGATGTTGAAAAATAAACTTCTGCTCAAAAAACTCCATGAAAAGGTTGCTCATGGTGGGGGATAAAGGTGATCCCATGGGAAGTTCATATTTTTGTTTGAATAAACGGTCCTTAAAATAGAAAAAAATTATGGTCCATAACAAGAACAATCAGCTGCTTTAAAATTTGAAACGGCACATTTTTTAAAGAACGTCTAATTTTATAAAACCTAAGCATTTAATCAGTTAAATACAAATTTACTCTCGTTCTTTGAAACATGTCGATGACTACTCGAACCCTAACCCTGTGACTCAATACCATATATATAATATATATATTATTATTATATCTATATATTTTATATATAACTATATATATCTTATATTTATATATATTATATAGTAAAATATATTATATTATATATATTAATATATATATATAATATAGTATATATATTATATATATACTTTATATTTTACTATTATATACATATATTATATATATTCTAATTATATATATATATAAGTATTATATTATATTAGATATTTATATATATATATATATATTTATACTAGTACTTTATGTAATGGATATTATATTATATACTTATATTATATATATACTATTATATATATATATATAGTACTTTATATTATATGACAATTATATATATATATATATATAGTATATATATTATATATATATATATATCTATATATATAGTATATTATATATATTATATTATTATCTTATATATATATATATATATTATATACAGAAAATCGATTAAATTACGACTATTCCATACAACTCCATGTAAAGTGCAAAAATATTTATTTTATGACATTTACAAATGTAAAAACATCCTCAACATTAGTATTTTTCAAAGAGGATGCGGATGCGGATGCCGATGTTACCTGCATCACTAATATGGATGCGGATGCGGATGTCAATTTAGTTGCGGATGTTCCGCAAATGCGGATGCGGATAATCTAAGGCACTAATATAATATAATATAATATATATTTAAATATATAATTATTATATATATATATATATATATATATTTATGCATAATATATATATAATATATAGTATATATATATTATACTTATATTATTATATATATATAGTATATATATATATATATATATTATATATAGTATTATAAGTATTTATATATATATTATTACAGGTATATATATATATAAATATATATATATAAATTATTATATATATTATTATATATATTATATATTATATATACTAATATATATCTATATTAATATATATATATATTATATATAGTATATATCCAGATGGGCAGTACCGCGGTACATGTACCGGGTACATGTATCGGGCGATACTTTTTGTACCGATACCGGTATCGCCCAACACTTTTGAAAAGTACCGATGTAACGGTATCGCAAATTTTTGTGTACGGTATGGAAAGTCGTAGTACTGTTTATTGGTACATTTTCTGGTGTATCATGGCCATCGCTTTGTTATTAGGATTATTTTTTTTTTTTTTTTTTTTTTTTTTTTTTTTTTTTTTTTTTTTTAATAAGATAGTTATGAAATAATGTACTTATTAATATTCTGTGGTAATTTGTTTTTAATTATTATATGAAAGTAGGCTCAATATCATATTTAATAATATGGAGAAATTATATTATAAGACACCAGATGATTTCACAACTGGATTTTCATGAAACTTTTTAGAATGGTTGTAAAATGATTCGATAGTGAACGAAAGTTTTAAAATAATTTAGAAAACATGAGCCTAAAGAAAGTTGTCTGCATAATTTCATATTTCAATGACTAATATCGCCAGATGCCTTCAGTTTGTTAAAAAATTATGTGCTTATGATATATTTTGTTACTAAAGAATAAGATATTTTATATTTCAGCTCACGGGTCGTTATGGCACGGGGGAAAGCTTCTGTAAACTAGCATGTCTTTACCGTTTTATGTGATGCATTCATTTAGCTCTATAAGTTGATATAAATGGCTATTCTATTAATGCTCTGCATTTTTTATTTCTTATTATTTTTTTAAATTCAAAAATGACCCATTATATATATACAAAGTTCATATATATATATATATATTATATATATATATATATATATATATATATATATTATATATATATATATATATATAATATATATATAATAGTATTATATATATATATATATATACTATATTAATATATATATATACAATATATACATATCTTATATATATATATATTATATATATATATATATAATTTATATATATTTATATAGTATTTATATATATATATATATTTATTATAATATATATATATTAATTAGTATTAATATATAGTGTATGTATTTTGTGTAGTAGGTACTCAGGTATAGGTTGTCAGTTGCGGACTCTAGTTAACTTTCACTACTCGTGTCTCTCTCTCTTTCTTCTCTCTCTCTCTTATCTCTCCCTCTCTCTCTCTTCTCTCTCTCTTCTCATGCTATATATATATATATTTATATATATATAATATTATATATATATAATATATTATATATATTATATATATTATATATATATTATTTATAATAATTATATATATATATACTTTAATATATATTTATATATATTATAATTTTATTTATTATATTATGTATCATATTAAATTTATATACATATTTAGGTATATATATATCTATTTATAATTCGGGATACCACTTTATATATTAGTGAATTAAATATATATATATATATATATATATAATATATATAATTTATATATATATATATATAGTATATATCTATATATTATAATATAATACTTTAGAAAGTTTAAGGACAAATGAATTAGATATACTAAATATTATATATTAGTATATATATATATATTATTATATATATAAGGTCATAATTATATATATATATATATAGTATATATATATTATATGTAATATATATAAAGTATTTAGAGTATAAATATGTATTATATATATAATATATATTATATATATATATATATATATAGTTATATTTTACAAGTATATATGAGGGGCAGGGGTATACTAATATAATAGCTTTTGTATATAAAGGGTCATGTTTATAGATGATTAATATGAAATGGTTTATAATTATTATTATATTTTGTATATGCTTAGTACTCCTTAAAAAATTTCTTTTATATCGAAACGTTTTCTATTGTTCATTTTACGATTAACTTTAAGTTATTCTCTTTTTCTAATATATTGTTTTACAAGTATTTTTGTAATATTTTTATTATTTTTTATTAATTTTTATTAAAATTTTCTTTTGTTATAAATATTATTTATTATGTATTAGTATTAAATATATCATTATGAACAGTTTTTATAAACAAGTTTTCTTACTATATGAATTCAAAATAGATTCCGCCAATTGCTTTGGGCACGGATTAGTTCTATTTTTTTAATGTGTTACTTTGTTATTTATTGATAATCAAACAACCCTCTTTCGTTTCAATTTATGATATTTTTTATTTTTTTATGTATAATATATTTATTTGACAATTTGCAAAAATCAGAAATATTATCGTACTTTTTATGAATTTGCAAATAATGTTTCTATATGTAACTCGTGCTGAGCACGAGTAGCACGAGTGCAGGAGTCGTCCTCTGTATATATATATATAATATGATATATATATATTATATAGTATATATATATAATATATTTATATATTATATATTATATTATTATATATATGTGTGTGTGTGTGGTGTGGTGTGTGTTGTGTGTGTGTGTGTGTGTGTGTGTGTGTGGTGTGGTGTGTGTGTGTGTTGTGTTGTTGTGTGTGTGCGTGTGTGTGTGTAGGTGTTGTGTGTGTTGGTCTCAGTAATGTGCACAAAGAAATTATTTCCGTAATGATGTCAATTATTTAGAAACTTGTAGGAATAAAGAGGGTCTCTGTATGAGAATTGCTCATGAACTTCGAATTTTCAATAAAACCGTGTGGTTTCGATAATTAAATTGCATTTTATGGCAAAAATTATTTAGGGTTCATAGAGACAGTCATCTCGATTCAAATGGTAGTTACCTCTCAATACACGTGGAAAAATACGTGCTGCTGCAGTTACTAACAAATGTTAGTTGTAATAGGTTTAGAACATCGTGAATGAGGGCCGAAACCCCCATATACAGCGTACGTTTATATTAGGTACTATTAATAGTTAGTTACGATGGACAGTTATGATTTATAACAGAAATGATTTATAACTCTGTAACACATCCATTTTTTACAGTTCATACTTAAGTATTATTTCGGTATAGTATGAAATCCTTTCCTGTAGTACCTTTTGATATTATGTAGTACATTCTTCAATTCGTATATGCATGAATACTTATACCGGTGCGCAAAATGTCTGACTTTATTCATACGCAAAGTTCGCCGTCTGATGCACCCTTTGTCATGTTTGCAATGTGAATATTTGGGAGTCGAACTTCGGACAAGCGTGAGTGATTCGACTTAAGAGGTAATATACTGATTGCTATAGTGTTATTGTACCACCGTAGACAGATTCTATCAGTAGCCCACAGGTATACTCCAGGTTGATAAGGTCCGGTGATCTAGATTCTAGGAGCCACGATGGACCATGTCTATCAACCTACCGGGGTGTTACGTTAGATGATGTTTGCAAGCCTTGCTGTATGTGTCTGGGCATCCTTCATAAGCTGGTAGTGACAAATTTGAACAGTGTCTCTGTAATGGTACGGTCACGGGAAGGTCTGACAACAGTATGTCGAAATTCTTGATTTCATTCGTATTTAGGTTTCTATGTAAATGTCAGGCGCCTCAGTATATTTATCTGCATTTCACACTACACAATGTTAGGAGTAAACTACTGTTCGCGTGTGTAAGTGTAGCGTGTTTTTCCTCGGTCAGTACCCGATAATTCCACCCCATTATCGTGCCAATGATTGGTAAGAGCCTGGCTCATCGTCCACAAATACAGAGCTGCCCGTCAAGTTATTGTCAAACAATGGACACATTTGGATAATACGAAATACAACAAGTCCAGGATCGCGGGATGCGACCATGCACAATGTGTCTGTTCTGTAATGAAAAAATGTTGTACATATGCAGAATGCACCGTACCGGTCCTGTCTGCGTAAGTAGTTGTTGGGTGTTCCGTGGTATACAATAGAAAGTCAAACTCCATGTCAAGGGTACGGGTGGGAGGTTGACTTGGGTGGCGAGATGGTGAGTTGGTCGAACTTATTCTGAAAACCTGTGTACAATCTGTACATTATAGTGGAATGCGGTTCCAAACGATCTGGATATCTCCGTCTATACGCCTACGAAGCTCTGTGGGTATTCTTATCTTCAAGAATAAACGCCTCAACCATATCCGTCAGTTCCTGGGTTGTATACATATTATTAGGCATAGTGTTATCGGATGTTACAATTAAATATCTGTGCTAAGACAGATTATACATTCGTATGCTCCGCTGATGTTGTAAGATTATAATGGAAGTACGCATCCCCAAACAGAGTAAGTGTGTTATTAACTTCGAAAGGTTCATAATTTAGTTGGCTGACAGTAGTAAGCAAATGTCTGTATTAGTTAGTAATGCATAATGTGAATGCCTTCATCGGAGGATTCTTTTTCGTTTCTACCCCATTCAGATTTTCTGAAGGTATTAACACTAACTAGTGTAGTACTATTCCGCGACAC
>JABUQX010038855.1:17500-20000 GCA_015478945.1 Trachelipus rathkii
ATTTCTATTCATAAATATTAATTTTTAAACACTTTTCGAATTAAGTCTTGTTCTTCGATCGGTTATTAGATCGCCGGCTTTTGAGAATAGTCTTTCATTTTCAACCGATGTTGCTGGGATAGAAGAAAAACTTTAGCTACTTTACTAAGTATTGGGAACAAAGCCTCCTTTTCCTTCCAAAATGTTAAAATGTCGAGATCAATTGTTCTTATAGTTTTGTCCTTTTGATAATATTTCTTAATTGTAAAGTTCGAGTTTATTATATATAGATGAATCTACAGATGATTCACTATCGCAGTCACTATCGCTAGACTTTGTAAGTAAATTGTCAAACATTGATATACGAGATGTCTTTGAAATATTTATATCATGGCTCAAAGTTTTCGAAGAAAATGGTCTTAGATCTCGCTTTCGTAGTTTAGTTGGTGATTCTACAGTAACGTCCGGTTCCGGGATTTTCATATTTTCCTTTAAAAAAGTTTCTATACCATTAATAATAATTCCCAAGTCAGAATCAGAAAATAGTTTTTTCTTAAATTTTGGGTCCAAATATGTTGACATAAGACAAATTGGGTTTTGAACGTAGGGGATTAGTCTTTGATTAGCTTCATTTTGGATTTGTTCTTTAGCCTTTTCTGTTTCTTCATGCAAATCTTCTATTGCTGATAACTGAGAGCTTATAGCATAAACAGTTGGAACAATTATCGAAGATGTAGGATATTTACTTCCACACAAAATTTGCGATGCTTCTTTGAAAGGTCTCAGAATATCTTGCAAATTCTCTAAAATTATTTTTTCATTTGCTTTTATAGCCAGTGATGGAAGTTTTAACTTCAAAGCTGCAATTTCTAACTGCTCTGCTTGACTGACAGCTTCGTCTATCATAGGTAATGAACTATTCCATCTTGTTTTACAATCTCTCGTAATTTTGTTTGACTTATGTGAAGTATTTTTTTCTGATTTATAGATTGCTTTGTAGTCATTCCAAATTTTTGGAAATCTTTTGAATAACGTTGCAATATTTCGAACTTTATCAACAATGTTTGATATAAATGTTGAATTTTGTGGTTTTGGAAATAAAACGGGATCAATACAAAGGTTTATAGTATGTGCAATGCAAGGTAATCTTTTTATATTCAATTTCTGACATGCTTTAATAACATTTGTTCCATTATATGTAACAGCAAAGGAAGGCATTCTAAATTTAAGTTCTTGAAAACACTTTGATATTGAAGCACTTATGTTATCACCTGTATGAGATTCATCACATGGAATGAATCCGATACAAAAAACACGCAATTTCCAAGTTACATCAATTGAGTGTGAAGTTAGGACTAAAAACTGACTTTGATTTTTGGTGCATGTCCATAAATCGAATGTTACATTAAAGTGATTAAACTTACCATCTTCGGACTGGCTTGACAACATACTTTGAATTTTTTGTCTCATGTCGTCGTACAAACAATTTATATGATTCGTTGCAATTGCTCTTCGTGTCGGGGCTTGATATTCAGGATCGAGAATATTTAAGAGTTTATAATATATATATATATATATATATATATATATATATATATATATATATATATATATATATATATATATATATATATATATATATATATATATATATATATATATATATATATATATATATATATATATATATATAGAACAATATAGTAACGGGGACACGGAACGGGACGTCGGATTTCAAAAATCTTTTCACAGGGTGACTCTATGGTACATAAAAAGATGTTCTAGGGATGAAATGGAATTTTTTATTTTTTGTTTTTTTATATCTCCGGTTAGGAACGTCGGATTTAAAAAAAACTTCACAGGAAGACGTAACCTACCTAACCTAACCTAACCTAGAATCAACCTGTGAATTTTTTTTAAATGCGACCTAACTAACCTGAAATAAAAATGAATTTTTTTTTCTATTTCACCCCTAGAACATCTTTATATGTCCCATATGTTATTTTTTTTTAAATCCGAAGTCCCGTTCCGTGTCACCGTTACTATACTTTGTCATATATATATATATATATATATATATATATATATATATATATATATATATATATATATATATATATATATATATATATATATATATATATATATATATATATATATATATATATATATATATATATATATAACATTCCTAATATATATATATATATGGTAAAACTTACTTAACAGCCACAGGTTAATACTGAAAATTATTAAATGTTCTTTATATCAAACAAAACCTTGTATAAAAAGGAAGAATTTGAGGAGTGAACTGCAATTTTTGGTAAAGTAATTAATAATTTTTATTATTATTATTATTCACGAACTTCTTTTTACTGCGTAATTCAAATTCCATATTATATACTACTTGGATGTTGTACGGCTGACGTTTTCTATGATTAGGAAATAAATTAAAAGATGACTTCAATATTTTTAATTTAATTTAAAAAACAACAATTTCCTAAGTTTTCGTGAACTAAGC
>JABUQX010038855.1:30000-37500 GCA_015478945.1 Trachelipus rathkii
GAATTTTCCGAGATGGGATGTGGAAAGATGAAATGCCGAATTCCTATTTAAAAGAGTGAAATGTGTACTCGGGCAATTTTTTACCTTTAATAGAAAATAACTAAATTTGCTCAGAATTGTTCTTATCATAGTTGCCACGGGCCATTCCGATGAGTTTAATATCTCTTAAGGAAGACAATAACATTGAAAAGTTATTGAAATTAGCAGACAATTTATACAAATTTTGTTTTCTACCGAAGTAATTTTTATAACCTCCCCCCGATGAGAGAAAGAGAGATGTTTGGATAGGCAAATGCTATCCATGAGGGATGGGACGATCAGCCAAAGTCAAAGGAAAGGGAGTTTAAATATGTAAACTCTGCCAAATGGTTCTACAGACTTTGTTACAGGCCCGGACTGGCTCCTTTGGGGGCCCTCGGCTAAAGATTGAAAAGGGGCCCCTTACCGGGGAATTTAGAGGGAATAGATTATTGGAATATGTAATGTTTGAAAATTAGGCTTGCATGCTTAAAAAGCACATTTACCTATTTTGTCACTTGGGGAAATAGTTGAGGAAAAAAGTAAGCTATTTTTGATGTAGTTTACTTTCACAATAAATATTTATATAATTTTTATATACCGTACCTAATTTGTTCCCTGCTAGAAAAAATAAGTATACTAATTAATTACGAGTGGTCTATTACTTAAAAATGAGATTGAGTAATATTTTTAGTTTTAGGAAACCAAATCACACTGTTGAAGCTATAATAGTCTAAATCCTACTGTAATACCTCAGTAAATATTAAAAAGGGACACAAGTCACATCGGTAATGAAAAACCAAGCATATTGAAAAGAAAAACAATGTCCTCTTTAATTGTGATTTAATTGTTACAAATAATAGAATATATTTTATAACAAAAAGAAAAATTGCTCTACAATACCTTGGTACAGAGTACAGACACAGCAAACTAAGAAAGGTTATGTGATAGTGAAAGATTGTTTACTAACCTAACAGCTTTTTGGCCAGTTCTTCACTGGTCCTGGCTACTTCATCTATAATAACATCTTTATCCAAGTTATAAAACAAGTCTCTTTCTACATTCATGAAAAGAAGATTAGACATAAGGTCATGGCTTAAAGTAGATCTAAGTCGATTCTTAACTATTTTAAGTTTAGAAAATACCCTTTCACAGGTGACTTGTGTACAAGGTATGGTTAGTACAAACTTGTAAGCTACATATAGGTTGGTAAACAATCCAGATTGTGAGAGTTCAAAAACAACAAAAAAGGCGCATGATAAACACCGAAAACATTGTTTATTGTCAGAGCAGTACCATAATGATTTTCGTCTTCTTCAAATTCAGATTCTACATCGCCAAATTCACAGATTTCTTCAGCTCTATTTAGATTGTCTTGTTTTCTTTTAATGTAAGTTTTTTCAGCCATTGTAAAACTTTCATACTAATCTGCAAACTGTTTCAGCTCTATCAATAACTGACTTCTTTCAACTTTACAAAGTTTAGAAATATTACAAAGAACTTCCGTAGGAAAACTATCAAGCATTACGATTTCATTAAATTTCTTTGGGTCTAACCAGGAACAATCTTCTAAAATTTCTTTGTTTGGACTAAATCTTTCTTCGATACTTGTCCTGGCACGATCTAAAACACTGACAAAGATCAATTTATAGTTTTGAGCAGTTGAGATTCCAGGAGCTTCATCTATTGATTTTTCACCAGGCATTACCTTTTTCTTTGAAGTTCTTTTTTCCTTGAAATCTAATTCTACTTCTACATCAATACTGTTATCTTCTAATTTGCTATTAACTGTACTTGCATAATATTTTGTTTTTGAATACAGAGCCTGAAAGTGTTTATCACTCCTTTTATCTCCTACTTGTTGAAGCAGCTTCTCTACCAAGTTCCAGGCTGTAGAATAGTCAATGGTTTTACTTTGTAAATATTTTGAAATGGGAGATATAACAAGAAATAATCTAATAAAACAATAGACATAAATAGGTTTTCAAATTTGGACCATTGACTGATTAAATTTCTTGCCATGAATTTAGATTTGCATTTGATATTTCTTTTAAAACGGTAATAAAATTGAATAGTTTCTCTGCGTTTACGCTTTCTCAATTCTTAAAAATCCCTCATCGATAATAATTGAAGAAAGAGCTTTATGTTTGCTCCACCAACTTGTGGCTCCTATTTTTTGCAACTTGTGCATTTTTTCATGTGCAATATGTTTTCTTTTTGTTTCCCTCTCCCATACGGCCATTCTTTTATAAGACGAGCTTAGAAAACCAGCTGATTCTTCCACCAATCCAACTAAGTTTTCTGCTTGGAGCAACGTTACTGTTGAATCAGCTACTACCAAGTTCAGCATGTGTCCCATACAGTGAGTGTAAATAAGATCTTCATTTTCCTTTTTGAACTGAGCTTGTAGACCGTTAAAACAACCTTTCATATTGTTAGCTCCGTCAAATGAACAAGCAATAATATTTGATGGTGCAATGCCACACTTGGCTAATTCTGATTTTATAAGCTCGTACAAAGCCAATCCAGATGAATCATCGACTACTGTTATTTTTAAAAGTCTTTCATATATCTTTCCTTGAAAGACATAGCGGACGCAAATCGCCAACTGGTCCATAACAGCTACATCTTGAGTACTATCTACCATCACGCTGAATATTATGCTATCATGAAGGTCTTTCAAAATGATATCACGGAACATCGAACCAATTATTTAAGTAGCTTGTTGATAAAGGTTTTTGACCAAAAAATGTCAACAAAGAGCCTCGTTCAGTCGGTCTTTTAGTTAACTTTCCAGTGGCTTTCTGACATGATTTTGTAAAATCACATCATAATTTGCAACCAACATGACCAGTTCGAGAAAATTACCATAATTATCTGTAGAGTCAAGCGTATAAGCCCCTTCTGCTTTATCCCCTCTGTACGCAATGCCTTGTTTTCCAATAAACAAAACTATAACAATTAAACGTTGAACAACCAAACTTCTGGTGTGAACTTCTCTTTCTCGCTTGTTGGTTTGGTTAATAGTCAGAAGAGTTGAAATATCATGACCTTTTTGGCTTTGAAAAGCTACCTTCGCTGCGAGTTGATGATAACGAGAGTCTTCGTGAATTTCAACAGATTTATAAATATGCTTAGGAGAAGAGTCATGTCCAGTAATAAATGTAGAATCTCTATTATCTTTACCTCCAAAAGCCATACAACTGGAGCAGTACACTCTGTTGAGCCGAATCGAATATGATAACCATTTTCTGTGAATTTTATCAAAATTCGGTAAATGTCGGTAATAAAGTTTTGAAGGGTCAAATGGCAATTTAGCTCCTTTTCCTTCACTAACTTGAATAGGGTGCTTCTTCATAAAAGCTTTTTTAATTCCAATTGGGTCATTTTCGTTGGGGCAGATGAAACATCCAAGCTGTTGCGTAGCAGCATTCTGAGCAGCATCAGGCGTCACATGGTGGTTTTCTTCATCATCATTTTCTGTGTCAGAACTGGTATTAGTTCTTGATGAATCACTGCCGAGAGAAGCCGACGTTACTGAATTGTTGCAGCATTATGAGCGATCTAATAGTGGCTGATTGCAAGCAGGCCTAGTTTCTTCCCTCTCATATCTACAAGACGAAGTGCCAGGAGTAGACTCAATTGAAGGAGGTGAAATTCGATCTTCAGTTTCTGAAAATAAATGTAATCACTGTAGCTGCGAGTGTACGATATATTGTAACAAATTTTTAAAAGTAATACAGTAAAATGGACGGCAGGCATACGAAAAGCGAAGCGTTGATGAGAAGTAACGTGATTTGGACTTAAATATATATATATATATATATATATATATATATATATATATATATATATATATATATATATATTCTTTATATATATATATATATATATATATATATATATATATATATAATAACTATATATATATATATATATATATACGGTAACTATATATATATATATATATATATATATATATATATATATATATATATATATATATATATATATACAATATATATATATATATATATATATATATATATATATATATATATATATATATATATATATATATATATATATTTATATATATATATATATATATATATATATATAATAACTATATATAATATATATATATATATATATATATATATATATATATATCTTTCTTTCTTTCTTTATCTTCCTTTGCCCCAAGACTGGGGGTAGGTGCGTGACATGCATCGGAAAAGAAAAGTAGTAGAAGAATATGACAAGTCGAAAGGAAAGCCCAGCCTTACCGCCCCCTCTGTACCATTAATTAGTGAGAGCTCGTCACAGACAGAAAATCCACCCAAGAGCTTCATGGGACTGCGACGGACCCTCACTATGGTATATCGTCAATGTGAGGTTCATCCCTTGGCCCAGGTGGGCCACAACCATGCCCCTATACAAAACCCCGCCATTCACTCCTATTATGCACCTTTATTCTCGCCTCTGCCAAACTCACATTCTCTCCTTCAGACATTCGTTCACCGACTCAATCCACTTTCTCTTCGGTCTCCCAGCCGGTCGGTTCCCAACACACTCGCCACTATACATCCGCTTAACCAACCGACTATCATTCATCCTTTCCACATGACCAAACCATCTCAACATACTTTCATTTATTCTCTCATTTACCCCTTTCTTCACACCACACATCTCTCTAATAAGTTCATTCCTCATTTTATCAATTCTTCTCACACCTAGCATGCCCCTAAGATTGTCCATCTGAACACATTGAACTTTAGATCTATACTTTTTATTCCAGACCATAGTCTCACCACTATACAATAACACAGGTAACAACATACCCTCATGTAAGACCCTAGCGCACTCAAGACTTAGTCCCTTTACATTCACCAACGATTTAATTGCACCAGCAACCTTCCTGCCATTCACAACTTTCCTACTACACTCTGCATCATCCGTTCCCTTCTCATTCAACACATACCCTAAATATTTAAACTCAGACACTTGTTCCAGCTGCTCACCATCTAACATAACTTCACACTGAGGACTGTCCTCACTCACAACCACCATAACCTTACTCTTATCTACGTTTACTTTCAAACCCCTCCTTTTACACACCCTGCCAAATCTCTCTACCAATCCTCTCAAACTCTTCAGATTCGCCACACAGAACCAAATCATCCGCATATAATAGGTAGGCACCCTCCACTCATCTCCATTCTCCATCATTCTAACACCATTTCCTGCCATCCCCACCTCGAATTCTTTCATAACCCCATCCATATACAAATTGAATAACCAAGGAGACATAACACAACCCTGTCTCACTCCGCTATTAATCTAAACCAGTCATTGACACCATTTATTCTTACACACGCTTCACTATCGTCATACATACTTTTGATTCCATTCAGAAGCCTACCACCAACACCATATATCACTAACACCTGCCATAAAGCTTCCCTATTAACTCTATCATACGCCTGTTGCAAATCCATAAAACCTAAATACAATTTATTCTTCTTCTCCCTCATTTTCTCAATCATTTGTTTCAATGTAAAGATTTGATCCACACATCCTCTACCACTTCTAAACGCACCTTGTTCTTCACCAATCAGTCCTTCAGTCACTCGACGTACTCTTTCGACCAAAATACCAGCATATACCTTCCCTACAACACTCAATAAACTATTCCCCTATAATTTCTACAGTTCCCTTTTCTCCCTTACCCTTATATAAGGTACTATTACCGCTCTCCTCTAATCCCTTGGAACTATACCCTCCATAAACGCTTTATTACACAACTTCCAAATCCAATCAATCACCATCTCGCCTTCGTTCTTGATCATTTCACCAGTAATTTCATCTATACCTGCAGATTTACCATTCTTCAACTTTCTCACTCTACCCATTACCTCCTCCTTACTAATAACCTCATCCCCAAAATACCTATTCCTTCTTGCACCATCAAACCCACACACATTCACTATCACCTCTTCATTACTGTTAATAGTGTGCAGATTTTCGAAGTGTTCTTTCCACACTCCCCTCACATCCATTTCATCAGTTACAAAAGCACCATCCCTATTCATTATTCTAAGCAGATTCCCCTTATTCTCATTCTTAACCTTTCGCACTTCCTTCCAGAAGAGCTTCCTATTCCCTTGTAAGTCCCCATTCATCCTCCTTCCAAACTGTTCATTTACCTCTTGTTTTCTCCTACGTATGCACCTTTTAGTATTTCTTTTTTCCTCCTTATATAATTCCAAGCATCTCTTTGAGACTTCATCATTTGCTTTTAGTACATTCAACCACGCTTCTTTTACCTTTAACCACTTTCATCACCTCTTCATTCCGCCACTCACTGTTAACATTCTTGCACTTCCTGTTTAGCACATCCACATACTTCCTTTACTACTAACAATTACTTTCCTTCATTTGCCCCTAGATTTGTTCAGTATCAACGTTTACATTCAACCGATTTACTAACTGAACGCTCTTACATACGTCTCCTTATTCTGTTAACATAACTTCTCACTCTTAATTCTACCTACTTCCTTCCGTATCACCTTCCTCTCCATCCAAGCCCCCACTAACTTAATTTTACATAGAACAACATAATGATCCGATAATCCCTTCTAAACCCCTCACTGATTTAACATCCAACACATACTTCAACATCTTCTTCACCAACACAAAATCAATCATACTTTTCACTTCGATACCATCTCTACCTAAACCAACTCTAGTATACTTATGGATACTCTTGTGTTTAAAGAAAGTATTACTTTCACACATACCTCTCTCTTCACGAAATCAATCACCTTCTGCATTTATCATTTTCTCCCGCCACTTAAAACCACCTGTTACTACCATCCCTTTTTGATCACCTATCCAACCATTCAGGTCCCCAACTATCAATCTGAAGCTCCTACTTACCCCATCCAGAACATCATTCAAATTATCCCCAAAAATCGTACTCTCTTCAACGTTTTCCTCAGATGGACCATACGTCACAACCACACATACCTTGACCTTTTCAAACTTAAATTTAACCATTAGAATTCTAGGACTCACACACAAAGTCTACCATAGCTTTGTACCACAGGTCACTCATCAAAATTGCAACTCCTTCTCTCCCTCTCTCATTCTCTTCCACACCAGCATGCACAAATTTCACATCACACCACTCATTTTCACCGTTTCCTTTCATCTCTGTTTCAGTCACATCGAGTAAATCAAATTTGCCCTTTCTAAATACATCATCACCTCTCTCCTCTTCTCCTCAACATTTATTCCTCAATGACATTCCATGTACCCATACGATTCATACAAGTTCGCCGAAAATTAGAAGGCCCATTTATACTTACCTTCTATATATATATATATATATATATATATATATATATATATATATATATATATATATATATATATATATATATATATATATATATATATATATATAAGGTCCTGACT
>JABUQX010038855.1:45000-52500 GCA_015478945.1 Trachelipus rathkii
GATCAACTACATAACGGTGCCTACCCGCCCTAATAACAATGACGACAGAAACCCAACTCTAATTGATCATGTTTGGAGTAACCTAGAAGCTGATATCAAATCTTTTGTAATAAAAACAGATATGACGGATCATTACCCCTGTATTGTAAAATTTTACATTAATAAAACACGAACACTTACTACCATAAATTATAGGCAGGACGATGAAAATTGCAGACGTACTTTTATAAGTAAGTTAAATGAAGTTGACTTTTCATACATACAGAATGACCAGATTGACATCCATTCAAAACTTACCTGCTTTATAAACTCTTTAAATACATGTTATAATGATTCATTTCCTTTAAAAACCAAAACATTAGGATCAAAGAGGATTAAAAATCCATGGATAACACAAGGTATAAGAAACTCAATAAGTCAAAAACATAAACTCTACAGAAATTATAAAGGAGGTATCATACCATTTCAATTATATAATAAGTATGAGAAACAATTGAAAATTGTTTTGAAGAAAGCAAAAAAGAAATATTACAATAGTAAATTTAAAAATGTATATGAAGACCCAAAATCAACTTGGGGATTAATTAATGATCTAGTCAACAAAAGTAACTCAAAAAAAAGCAAAATAAATGAAATAAACAAAAACGGAGAAATATTAAAACAACAAAAAGAAATTGCCGATGAACTTAACAATTACTTCGTAAATAATGGCAAACTAAATGTACCAAACATGCCACTTAGGCATACCTCATTTGAAACCTATTTGGGAGACTACGGTTCTCTCTTTTCATTTGAAAATGTTACGGTCTCAGAAGTCAAAGCGATCATTACTGAACTACAAAATAAGAAATGTGATACTCATACCATTCCCAATCACATTTACAAAATCATAGCTGACATAATTGCCTCGCCCCTAAAAGATCTCTTTAACATCTCATTTAACAAGGGAATTTTCCCAGAAATCTTAAAAGTCTCACGTGTCACACCTGCACATAAAAAGGGTGATAAAACTGATCCTAAAAACTATAGACCGATTTCAATTACACATACCATTAGCAAAATACTCGAAAAACTAGTATTAAATCGAATAATAAATTATCTTAATACGAATAATATTATCAATGACTTTCAATTTGGTTTTAGAAAGAACAGATCAACAACTGAAGCCCTTGTTTGTTTGACTGAAAAAATATATGAAAATATAGAAAATAAAAATTCAACTGCACTTATATTATTGGATCTTACAAAAGCTTTTGATACAATAGATCATGATATACTACTTAACAAAATGAATAAGATGGGAATAAAGGGAAACACACTACAATGGTTTAAAACATATCTTAGTGGAAGATCTCAGTATGTGAAAATAGGTGAAACATGCTCTGAACCACTACAAACAACTTGCGGTGTTCCACAAGGATCTATTCTTGGCCCATTATTATTTACATTGTATACCAATGATGTATTTAATTCACACGAATCTTTCATGGTCTCATTTGCTGATGATATTTCAATATTAATAAAGGATAAAAATCCGGCTACACTATCACTAAAAGCAGCAGACGTCTTAAATAAGATCACAACATGGATAGATTCTAATAAACTTTCACTAAACTTGCAAAAAACGTCATACATCATAATAAGCAACAAAACTATAGCTGATAATTTTAACATAAAAATTAAAGGAGTTGACTTGAAAAGAGTCACAAATGCTAAAATACTTGGGGTAACGTTAGATGAAAAAATGACATTCAAAGAACATATCAACCAGCTAGTGAGTAAACTAGCGAAATATATGTATATACTAGTAAAATTGAAAAAATTCATTCCGTTATATATATTGAGGAAGATATACTATGCACATATACACCCACATCTATTATATTGTCTTCCAGTCTATGGCATAGCTAGCAAATCAGCTATTAATTCGGTTATTTTGATGCAAAAACGCTTCATCCGACTGTTAAGCCCAACTAAAAACTTCTATGAGCATACAGCACCTTTATTTAAAAAACTTAAAATGTTACAATTTGAAGACCTATTGAAGTTATCTCTATTAAAGGAACAGCACGAGATACTACAAAATAAGGCATGTAACTTCCGAATATCTAACTTTCATAATAATCAAATTCAAAGAGATATAAATCTAAGAAATAGTGCTCACGTAAATCCTCCTTTCTATAGGTTAGAAAAAGCTAGACAAGCAGTTAGCTATAAATGTGCTAAAGTCTATAACGATTTACCTCGAGAATTAAAAAATGAAAATTCTCTTATATCATTTACAAGTAAACTCAAAAAAAATCATTTTCAATACCTTACTAATTTATATTTTGATAAACTCAAAACAACCTCTTATAATGGTATATGTCATTACTATTTATTATTATTATTATTATTATTGTGTGTGTGTGTGTATTATTATTATATTACTAATATTTATTATTATCATTTATTATTATTATTATTATTATTATTATTATTATTATTATTATTATTATTATTATTAATTATTATTATTATTATTGTCTTATTATTATTATTATCATTATTATTGATGTTGATACTGAATTTTTAATAGAACTCACAGTTTGTCGTAAATTATTATTTATTATTATTATTATTATTATTCTTTTCTATATTATTATTAATTATTATTATTATTATGTTTATTATTATAATTATTTCTATATTTAATATTTTTCTTCTTGTAATTGTTATCATTATTATTTTTATTATTATTATTATTAATATTTCTATTGTTATTATTTTATTCTGGATGGACTCATAAAAGATATGTCGGCTTCTCAAATACTTGTTCATGTTATTATTATCATTTATAATATTATTATTATTATTATTATTATTATTATTATTATTATTATTATTATTATTATTATTATTATTATTATTATTATTATTATTATTGTTATTATTATTATTGTTATTATTATTATTATTATTATTATTATTATTATTATTATTATTATTATTGTTCTGTTATTACTATTAGTACTTATAATTATTATTGTTATAATTATTTTTATTATTATTACTGGTTTATTATTATTATTATTATTATTATTATTATTATTATTATTATTATTATTATTATTATTATTAGTATTATTATTTTTATTATTATTATTATTATTATTATTATTATTTTTAATGTAAATATGTTAATTCTGAAAAATCTTAATGTTATCGCTCCTTATTATTATTATTATTATTATTATTATTATTATTATTATTATTATTATTATTACTGTATTTTTAATACCATTGATATTATTATTTTTATTGGTAGTCATTATTAGTTATTATTATTGTTTGTTATTATTATTATTATTATTATTATTATTATTATTATTATTATTATTATTATTATTATTATTATTATTATTATTATTATTATTATTATTATTATTATTATTATTATTATTATTATTATTATTATTATTATTATTATTATTATTATTATTATTATTATTATTATAGCTATAATTATGGTTATAATTGTAATTATAATTATAATTATTATTATTATTATTATTATTATTATTATTATTATTATTATTATTATTATTATTATTATTATTATTATTATATATATACATTATTATATATATATACATTATTATTATTATTATTATTATTATTATTATTATTATTATTATTATTATTATTATTATATTATTATTATTATTATTACTATTATTATTATTATTATTATTATTGTAATTATGATTGTAATTGTAATTATGATTATAATTGTAGTTATAATTATGGTTATAATTATGGTTATAATTGTTATTATGTAAGTATTATTATTATTATTATTATTATTATTATTATTATTATTATTATTATTATTATTATTATTATTATTATTATTATTATTATTATTATTATTGTTATGGTTATTGTATATTATTATCATTTTTATACTTATTGTTATTAATTATATTTCGGGTCTCAAAGGACACGATACTGTGTTGCAATTAGTAGACCCCTTTCAGATACTAAGGAAATTATTTTGTTATTATAATTAATTGCTATAATGTAGTTGTAAAATATTGTACAATGGAAACAATGTAAATTTTCTTATCTGAATAAACTTTTAAAATTGAAATTGAAAAATTATTATTATTATTATTATTATTATTATTATTATTTTATTATTATTATTATTATTATTATTATTATTATTATTACTATTATTATTATTATTATTTTTAATAGTAGTCATAGTGATATTAGTAGTTGTAGTAGTATTTGTTGTAGTAGTAGGAGTTGCAACTTTGGTAAAAGCAATTCCAACAGTTAAAGTGAATAAAATTATATTTTTCTATGTGTAATTGCGAAGATATTCTCAATTTGGCAGCAATTTAAAAAATTTAATTCATATCATTTTATTGAGTGACAGAATAAAATTACGTCCGCAACTAAGTCTTTACACGGAATTGCAATGTTCATCTGTAAAATTCTATACTACTACTACTACTAATAATAATAAAGAAGAAGAAGAAGAAGAAGAAGAAGAAGAAGAAGAAGAAGAAGAAGAAGAAGAAGAAGAAGAAGAAGAAGAAGAAGAAGAAGAAGAAGAAGAAGAAGAAGAAGAAGAAGTATTATTATTATTATTACTATTATTATTATTATTATTATTATTATTATTATTATTATTATTATTAATATTATTATTATTATTATTATTATTATTATTATTATTATTATTATTATTATTATTATTATTATTATTATTATTATTATTATTATTATTATTTCTAAAAACTCAATATCAGCATTTATTTTAACATATGATTTTGTTGCTTTTTCAAGCCTCCTAAATGTATTTCTGTCTACAGAAGAAATTTTCTTTAGTATTATCCTGGAATAAAATAAAACTATTGATTTAATAACAGTACCAAGCTTTCGTCCGTACACTTCGGACATTTTCAAGGAATAGTTTTATTTTTTATATTTTAACAATTTTGATAATATAAATATTATTTAAACTAATAACAAAAATAAATAAACAAAATTAATAATTTTAAAAGTTAGAAAAGTTAACCTACGTTGACTTTTTGTTATTTAAAAATGTTTAAAAAATTGGACATTTCATTATATTTTATGTTTATTACTGGTTTATGTTTCCTTAAGAGCAATGATTCCCCGAGGCGCAATTCATAAAAATCTTTCTTTCTTTCTACAATCTTCTCTCCTCCACATCAACCATAGACACTCCTCTGACGCTCGTCGCTTCCTCCACTGCATCCCTCCATCTTTTCTTCGGTCTGCCCGCAGGTCTACGGCCCACTGGCGTCCATTCCAACATCTTTCTTGGTACAGCTCCATCTTTCATTCTCTTCAGATACCCGTACCATTTCAGTTGATTCTGTTGTATTTGTTCTGTAATTGATTCAATTCCAAACTCTCCACGAATTTCACTTTTCTCTTCTCCCCCAATCAATCTCAGTACCATTATCTCCGCCGCCTCCACTCTTCTCATCTGTGTTGTATTCAGTGCCAAGCACTCTGATCCGTACACTAGTAATGGTCTCAGTATTGTTTTATATATCACCATTTTTACTTCTTTTGGTATATATATATATATATATATATATATATATATATATATATATATATATATATATATATATATATATATATATATATATATATATATATATATATATATATATATATATTTATATATATAGATATATATATATATATATATATATATATATATATATATATATATATATATATATATATATATTTACTCTTATATATGTATATATGTATATATATATATGCTATAATAATATATAATATATATATATATATATATATAATATATATATATATATATATATATATATATATCTATATATATATATAATAATAATATGTAATAATATATAATATATATAATACGTAATATAAGAATAGAATAATATTTATATTTATATAAGAATAATAATAAAAATAATAATATATAATATAATAATATATATATATAATAATAATAATAATAATAATAATAACCTATATTTATATTTTGTTTAAGTTCATTTGTAATAAATTTTGTTAGGTAATTTTTAAATATATAGTTAAAAAGTATATAACTAATAATAACCAATATATATATAATATAATATATATATGTAACAATATATAGCACCAACAACAACATGCTATATATATAAGGAAGTCGCTCGTGTGTACCAACTAAATCAGAGCTGGGCGCGCCTATAATTTTTTTGAGTGCGCCTGCGCCTATGCCGCCGGACCTAGTGCGCCTAGCGCCTATGCGCCTATATTTTTTGTCACATCAATGCGCCTAGCGCCTATGCGCCTATGCGCCTTTGCGCCTGCCTATGCGCCTTTGCGCCTGCGACTTTTCGCCGGCCGGTGGATGTTCGCTAAATTTATTTGCAAAGTAAACTTTAGTGCGATAATAAAAGCATGCTTTTATAAGGAAAAACACATTTATTAATTTTTGTAATTAAAACACCGTAAACTAATATCTACACGTCCTCTTCCTCCTCCATGTCCTTGTGGTCCATGTTTTCCCCCAGGAGGTTCAGCACGAGCGCTGCAGAAGTTGAAAATTTTCAGAGCCATAGTTGCCAATTTATTTGTAGTTAAGAACTACTGAACTATATATATATATATATATATATATATATATATATATATATATATATATATATATATATATATATATATATATATATATATATATATATATATATATATATATTTTTTTCTCTATCTATATATTATCATATATATATATATATATATATATATATATATATATATATATATATATATATATTTATATATATATATATATATATATATATATATATATATATATATATATATATATATATATATATATATATATATATATATAAGTTTTACACTGGTTTTTAGAATGATACAAGTTTGCCACGCTTCTAAGTTCTAACTTTTAAGGGTAAAAAAAAATGCTTTGTTCCTGTTCATAGGCGCGGCTATAGGCGCGGAGAATTGGCTGTGCGCCTATGCTTAGTCCGCCTTTTTAAAAATTGTTGCGCCTATGCGCCTTTGCGCCTACGAATTGATAGTGTGCCAATATATATATATATATAAATAGATAGAGAGACATATACACCTCCACACATATATATATATATATATATATATATATATATATATATATATATATATATATATATATATATATATATATATATATATATATATATATATATATATATATATATATATAAAAGCAGTAGCACAAGCAGTCATTCATGCCCCCTCCCATCCGTTTATGCTCTACTGCTTTACTGTTTTACTGCTTTAGAGCTTTACTGCTTTATGTCCTATTAGAACACATATTTTATGAAAATAATAATAATAATAATAATAATAATAATAATAATAATAATAATAATAATAATAATAATAATAATAATAATAATAATAATAATAATAATAATA
>JABUQX010038856.1:0-10000 GCA_015478945.1 Trachelipus rathkii
TATATAGGGTGATATGGATTTATTGGACTATATTTTATATATTAATTTATCTATAGTGTATTTAATATATTATTTATTTTTTATTATTATTTTAATATAAGTATATCAGTATATACATGATTATAATTCTGTATTATATTTTTTTTTTATATAATGGTAGTAGTAGTTGTATGGTAGTAATAGTATGTTTATATCTATATTATAGCATATTTAGTATATTATTATTATTGTTGTTAAATAACTTATTTATTCATTCATTTATATTTATATGATAGTATTTCTAATAGAATATGTCTGAAGCATTAATTAACTACAAGTGTGATTGAAGTATATACTATGATAATCATATATTCTGCTTAATCGGATTAGCTTATATATTTGTGACCTTATTATATTATTAATTATTAATTATATATTATATATTTTTATATTATATATATGTTTATTTTGTTCTAAATTCATTTTATATGTAATTTACTATTATATTAATATATTATAGTTTTAATTTTATTATAATGTATATATTATTATATAGTATTGATACTATTATATTATTATTGTTATTTGAGTACTTTAGTCAGTATTTTATAGTATATAGTTTGTTTCAATCCAAACTCACTAAAACCAATAGTCCAACACATACATACTTGAACAACTACAAATATTGTAATGAATTTGCTGTAATTTCCTTGAGAGATCTACTATAGATATTTTGAACGAACCTTAATTCTTCAGAAAATGATGTAAATCGATATAAATGAATTATCTCAAGAGGTGTAACTATAGAAAATGTAATAGACTGTGCAGTTACATTAACTAACAATAATTCATCTTTTAATGATCAGCTCTATCTGTGTTCTATTTATTATTGACTTAAATTATCGTGAGTAATCGATCACTCAATAATGTTTTAGTTAAAGCAAGATCATATATCAATCTCATAAAAAAATATACATGCTATAATATTTCTGGTTTACATAGATTACATAATTAATTATTTGGACGTTCGAAATTACCTCCGAAAACCGGGAAATTTTCGACTTAAATTAAATAATAAATCCTTGATACTTCTGCATATCTTATTCAGATAAGTTGTAAGTTTGATGTATATTATAATTATATGAATATTATATTAATTAATGGTAAGTAGATATATACAATAAGAGGCAGGATAGTTTAAAGAAAAATTGTTAACAATATGGGTATTTCTCGTAATATTCATCTAAGCTACTAGAATGATTTTAATGAAATATAAGTTATGTTAACAGAGAATGAGTAAAGTAATAAATGCGACATGAATCTAAATAAAAACTTAAATTTAACTAGAATTTACTTAGGTAGAAAACATAAAAACTTTGGAATACAAAGTAGTACTTCTTAATATTCCGAGCTAAAACAACAATAAATCTCTTAAAGAGGGTCATAAATAGTTTTTTATGCACTGACAGCCATTTGGAACACGTCATAATGACAGCATTCTAGTTAAAATATAGAATATTAAATATATAAAATAAATAAGAAGAAACGTTTAATTAGAAAGAGTGGAGTTTTTTACTAATTTCAGAACTTTATCAAAAGTATAGGGGAGATGACCCTTTAGTTACATACGGAAATTTTGAAGAAATTTCCATGACAATTTCTTGTTGGGAATTTCATAAAGGTCAAACAATTGTAAATGAAAGTAAAGAAAAGTTTTTTCTCGGTGGTCGATACGGCATAACAATAGACATTAATAAAGAGGGGAGGTGTCCAATGATTGAAACCCTTAGCCCAAACTATTCACACTTAACTGCTTCATCCGTGAAAAGTATTTGCGATACAACACGACACAGCAGTAAATTAAAAGTCTTTTCTCAAAATAAGGAATGACAAATACACGATCTTTAAAACTACTTTCCAATTTTGCCTATTACTTTTCCAAGTAAAACTATAAACTATAGTAAAATCATGCACATATTAGATACTAGCAACTACAATCTCACACGTAATCAGGCGTGTGCTTCCGTAGTGGCATTTATACGCAACGAACCATACTATCATCGTGGGAGTTCAATATACTTGTTAGAAGATAGCAATAAATATTAGTTTTATTATATCTTGCATTCATGTAGATGTATTTGATAAGAGGCATTTTGATCTTATTGGAGCATCATCTCGATATAAATATGCATGCTAATTGTTAAATATCAAGATCGTAAATAAACAAGCAACTATGAATTTATACGGTTGTAAATTCCTAATTAGTAATAGTTAATTTCCCGCAATTGGTTCGATAGTGTTTTCATCTGCATCAATAATTTTCTCATGAATGTTGATTCCAACCATTCTTTTTATAGATTGTGATTCATAGACCAGGAGTATATACCTAGCGATCTCTCTCAATACCTGTTTCAAGCGTTTGCGGGTGTATTGTGGATTCCGGGATTATATTTTAGTAGTTACCATAGACTGTGAAATTCACACATGACTTATATTAAATGTATTGGTGATATTTCTTTTAAATTCAATGCTTAGGTTCACCAGGTTTTTAGTAATAGTAATTTATTTTAATCCTTGATGTATTTACCCTCTGTAACCTTTAAAAAACTGGTTGTAAAATTTAAAGCGATGATCGAAGTGAAAGATATATGGAACTGAATAATTAGTATATATCATTTAGTGAGAGGAGCTAAGTAATGCTTAATTAAACTCTAGTTGTATATCATTCCCAAGCTACCTATAAATAACTACGTGGAAATACGAACATCTACAGGAAAAAGTGTTATGGTATATATTGTGGTTGTAGTTTATGAGACAGTATGACATCTTTCGAGAGGGGGGGTGGTGTGGGTAATATGAAAATAACAGAAGAGCTTAAACCTTGTAATGGGCATATGGGAATATTAGAATAGTCGAAATTGTTCTTATCTTCATCAGTGTATATATCTTATTTGGGTAGCGTATATATATATATATATTCTACCAGAAAATTTGGACTTATATGAGTTCTAATTTGGCCTCGCTTTCAATCTAATCTCGACTCTTCCGTCCTTTGCATATTTTCATGTATTACTCCGCTCCTTCGTCCTTTCTTGATATATTGTCGCTATACTGTATAAATCTTACTAGCTCATCTCTATAATTGCCTTACTATCTTATTTCCAGCTTGTGTGTTACTTTTCGTATTGCTTGTCAAATCTGTCTAAAAAGACAAGTTTATAACGTAAGAAACATAAGATTGGGTCTGGTGGTGATTTTATCGAAGGCTATTCAGTGTTTTAATCTCATCCATACAGCGCTTTGTACGTTTTAACTTAACTGGGTTGTTATACCACATTAATTTAGAGTATCATTGTGCAGATTAACTACTATACGCAGCATAGTCCTTGGCTAAGAAAGGCAGAAAAAAAAAAATGTCCACCAACCATGATCAACTGCTCTATGACTTTATTCAGTAGAGACTGGAAATTTCAAAGCTTCTAAACTTATACTGCTCTCTAATAATATATTTTTATATTGTTATGTATTATTAAAATTGTATTTTAGAAATTGTTGCTGTCTGAATATAAATATTCTCTTTGATTGCATTATGAATATATGTCTTTGTGATGTTTTTGGTTCTTGTAGTTTTGTGCCCTAATGTGACAGTTATTTACTCGTAGTATGCTGGTTGTCTTTTCGACTTATATTTTAAAATGCCTGCTCATATTTTATATTTGATTGTGTATTAGCATTTTAATTGATATTTATTTCTGTCTCTCTTTCTATATAAGTTTTTATTTGTCTACGTGCTAGATTGTGTTCGTTTCGTTTATGCTGCGCACTTTCGGATAGCCAGCTGTTCTGTGTGTGTGGTTGTTATTCATATTTTGTTGATTGTTATTTCTATGTTTATTATGTCTTTTTCATCTGGGTGATAGTGAGGTGATTTTCTCACTAGTTGGGAGCTAGTGCATTTTAGGATCGTTGTTGTCTCCTTTGGTTTGGAGAGATAGATCTTTTAGAGCTTTCGTCGTGTTCGTCCATTTCATTTGTGAACTTGTTTAACTCGTCTTAAACATGAGTGGAGTACGTTTTGCTATGGTTTTTCTATATCATTGTCACTCCCAGTAACGCGTTCTTATTAATTGTTTCTGATTGTTTATGTGTTTTCGTCTCTGTCGTCATCCCTGTGAATCTTTTTTTGGTTATTCGTTCTTATCATACATTGTTTGCCTTTTTTGAACTTTCCCACAGACTGTCCTTGGAATTTCCCTTCATTTCCATTTGTAACTAAAGGAGGCTATTCTCCAGTAAAAGGGCGTGCAAAAAACTTTTTGTAAATTTCTTCCACTCTTTCTCGTATTTTTTACGTGGTTTGCTTGAGTTTTCATTTTTACATGAACACTTTTGTTTACTTGGATTAGCTTCGTCATGTTGGTGTTGTTTTTGCGCTTATGGCGTACATTAATGGTGCTTAGTGCCTCGGTTACGTTGTAGAGTGTATTATCGGGTTATTGAACTAGTAGTTTGAACTAGCTTCTGTGATGTTTGTTGTGAAATTGTTTTAGAGTGTCCTTTAATAAGTTAACTGGCGTATACTTTTTTTTTTTTAATAAAGTTTCTTATGTTCGTCTCATTTAGTTCTGGTTCTGCTAGACATGGCATGTAGTATATTGCTTCTATGCTTTCGACTTGTGTGGTGCTCTATTATCTATTATAGTTATTGTAGTAGTATTTTAAATATTCCTTCCTAATCTCTTATTCATTTCTTAAGACTTTGCGCCTTCTTGTGTGGTATTTTCTCTTACTCACGCGCTGATGTTGTAGGTATATTGTGCGAGATTTGCAGTTATATTCTATGCTATGGACTTCACTCTTTCTGAAAGACATAAGTGCAGAGTATCATATTATATAATTTGGTAATTTAAGTCCGAACAAATTTCCGCGGAGTTGTTTAGCCGGTGTGAGGCTTATTTTGAGTCGTAGGAGCGTGTGCCTCTCGATAGATTGGACCTTCTTTTGTGTGAAATCTCAGAGTTTGTCTTGTATTTGTGTTGTATTGTTCACTGTTATGAATTTTATTGTGATACTTGTGACTAATCGTTAATCATTTGTGTTGATTTGTCTCTCTCTTTGTGTAGTTATAGTCCTTGACATGAGGATGGACTAGAGTGTGTTCTTTAAATTGAGTGGAATTTATTTTGTTTAGTTATTATTATTCCTCATTTCTCAGTTGGTTTTTTGTTTCCCTCTCATTTTTCATGTGATGAATGTTTTCAGATCCACAGCCCCTGTGACGAATTTCTTATCTAGAATAAGTCCTTTATATATAGATTTATTTGAGTTTTCACGTCATATTATTAGTATTATTGGTAGGTGTGTGTTCTAGAGGTATGTTCTCAATGGTAATATAGGATCCGGAAAAACTGCAGTTGTGCTGCAAATTGTTGATTATAGTTGTTTTGGTCGTAAACGGGAAGAAGGTATCTATCAAGGTATGTTTGCCAAGATAATTGGATACAATATACGGTACTTGAATAAGTGTATATTTAACTGATACGCTTATAGTTATTATTATTAATTTGCTTTTTTTTTTCTTCTTACAGATATCTACTCAAGAACAAATTCTGTGTATGGTCAAGTGGGCATAATGCCAGAAGGAGTTCGTGATTTATCTGCTAGACTTGTTGCTTATCATTTTTGTCAATCTGATAATTCTTTAACGTGCCATGTACCAGATTTTGTGCATTCAATATCTGCGCAACTCTGTCAAGCCCCACAGCTGCAGTGTTATAGAGACTTGCTCATTTCAGAACCTCATATTCAGTCTATACTTTCTTTGAATTCGTGCATATCAGATCCTTCCAATGCTTTCACAAAAGGGGTCCTTGAACCTCTGAACAGTCTCCGTAGACTAGGTAAACTTTCAGGGGAATCTATGGTTATTGTGATTGACGGACTTTGCGAAGCGGAATATCACAGACCTGATAACGGTGACACACTAGGAACTTTTTTGGCAAAGCATGCAGTTCAAATGCCTACATTTTTAAAGCTTATCGTTACGGTTCGCACCCAACTTCAGGAGATTACTCGTCTTTTGCCTTTTCAAAGGTTATCTCTAGACCCTGATACCACAAATACTATTGCTAATCCTATTCTCAGAGATTTGGCAGATTTTGTTACTTTCAGATGTGCTCATTCACCGACTATTCAGAGTAATATTACTGTCCCTCAAGGAAAGTTAGATGGCGGATCGTGTTTGCATCGGTTTACTCAGCATGTTATAGAATTAAGTAAAGGTTCTATGCTTTTCTTAAAGTTGTTATTGGATTTAGTTGAAAGAGGCCATTTAGTTATGAAGTCTGGGTCTTTTAAAGTTTTACCGCAGAACTTGAACGAAATATTTCTTTTGTTATTTAATCTTAAATTTTCTAGTGTTAGAAGTTTCGAGAAAATTCAACCAATTCTTAATATCTGTCTTGCTTCCTTAAATCCCTTAACATTAACTGAAATTTATCATTCAGTAAATAGTGGATTGTTGTATAAATTTTTATCTTGGGAAGAATTTTTATCGCGTTTCAAAATTCTTAATTCGTTTCTTATTAAACGTATAGATGAAACTTACATGTTCTTCCATCCTGCTTTGAGAGAGTGGCTCTATCGCAGAAGTGAAGGAGAAAATTCAAAGTTCCTTTGCGACCCTAGACAAGGTCATGCATGCATAGCTCTTAGGATGTGTCGACTTGAATGGCCAATAGATCCAGAGGCATCTTTAGAACTTGGACACCATATTCTCAAAGCACATGTGTATAAAAATATTGGACGATCTCTTCCGGTATCATCTAGAGACTTACAAGCACTTTGGGTTGCTCAATCATGCCATAATGTTTCAGAATCTCTTACGCATATTAGAAATTTGTACAGTCCCAACACTAAGGTAAAGGGTTTCGCATAGGGCATTCAAAGATAATTTTCGATATGCGGACTGGGGATCTAATTTATCTAACCTTCTTCCTTATAATAAAGAGAGTATTGTGGAGTCCATATTATTTTATAATACAATATAATTAAATACTAATAAAAATTCTTGTTTATAAATATATATATATAAATATAACTATATATATAACAATATGTATATATATTCAAGAACTTATGTCGGTAATCAACGCATTATTTCTGATTCTTTTCTATAATATTGACACTCTAATATGTTACTAAGGTATATTTCCTAACTTTACTAAGACATATTATAATATTATAATATATATACATAGTAATAATAATCATTTATATCGTTTATTACTCAAATATCTATTGTTAAAATTATATTTAAAAATTCTGTTGTAATATATATTTGTAAATTTTATTTTTATATCAAAATAATATATAAAGAAATTCTTGAGTTTACCTTCATTTTTTATTTTCTTTAATAATTAACAGAAATTTTTTTTTTTAATGTAAACTATGAAATATGAAATTGTTGATATTCTGAATAAAGTTCCTATCATAACAAAGCCAATTAATTGATAATTATAAGAAAAATAAATAAGGAAACATAAAAGGTTCCAGCAATAGGTATAAATGTCCGCTGTGGAAAATTAATTTATCTTGTTTAAAATTGAGTAACTAAAGTCAATAATCAAAAAAAATAAAATGCAATATTTTCTTTTTATAGAAATAATAGAACACAAAGTTAAACTACAAAAGGATACGTAAAATATTTCAATTAACGTAAAATTATATCGAATTGAAATGCATTTTTTTTTTTTTACTTTAGTTACCATTAAGAATTAATTCAAGGTTTATTAATTCTGGCTTATTTTTTTTTATTTTTTATTCTTTATAATTTTATTAATATATATTTTTCATACAGAGTTTAATTTTAATTTTAAAGTCGTATACGTAATTTCGAAATTTACTGTAATTAATAGTCTGAAGATTTTGAAATTACTGACATCCTGAAATACGAAAATATCATACTTTGGTTCATTTTTATGTAAATTGTTTAAAACAAGATTTTTTAAGTATTTTTAAATTTATCATTTTTAAATTATGCGTCATTTTATTTATTATTCTTCCTTCTATATATTTTTAATTAATTTACGATATTTTTATTAATGAGTTTCATAATTTTTAAGTATTATGTATTTATTTATTTAGGCTTCTTTTTTATCTGATAAAATTATAAATCAACATTAATTTATACAATCAATAACATTTATGTTATTATTTTATTTTTTATAATATTAGATAAAATTTACATTATTTAATTTATTTCTTTCATTCTTTACACTGTTATGATAATCGTAATCATTGTTTTTAATGAATATTTCATAAATTTATTTTTAATTATTTAGATTTACAGTAAATTTATAAAAATATATTTTAATTAGTTACCCTTTATTTATTAAAGAAAATTATATTCTTTTGTATATTTAAAAAAATTTAATTTTATATACATTATTATTTGATTTATGTTTTAGATTTTTATGTTAATTGGAAAAGAAAACCTTTCAACCTACCTTGGGAAATAATTTAGAACTGAAAGGTTGACAAACTAAGTCCGTAAGATGTTCATCTTTTAACATAGTATGCATTTGAAAAGAGATGTGTGGATCTTGTGGCAGCTAGAGTGAAAACTATTTTAGGTTTCTTACTAACCTGTGCGGACAGATCTTTCCCATTGTTTGCTGAGGACTACTTCTCTTCCCCTCTTTCTTTTTTATAATGTAAATTCTCCCTTTGCTAAAGTGTGGACTTTCTCTCTGTTTAGATTCCTAATTGTTACAGTGCAAATTGTAGAAATATTCCTTAGCTTCTGTGTAGACAGAAGTAAGGCAACGTAGATTGCCTTTTATTCTTCGTGTGGACGGAGTTTCTGTCCCTAACTTTAATTTTTTACTTGAAATTAACTAGATTTTAGGCTCCCAATTGTTGCGGTGTGAATTGTAGCAATATTCCCTAGGCTTTGTGTGAACAGAAGCAAGGGCAGTGTAGATTGCCTTTTATTCTTCGTGTGGAAGGGAGAATCCCTCCCTTAGTTCGAACCTAACTAACATCCCATCCGAAAGCGCTACATGTTATGTATATTACCAATAAAATTTTAGTATTTTTATAATAATATTGTAATTATTATTATTATTATTTTAATAATCCTGCCACATTAGAGTAATTTTACTTTACATTGTAGGATCTGCGATGAGACAGAGACAAGCATTTAATTGATTTATTTTTAATATTGTGCCCAGCTTGGTTAGCTATAAGTAGCAGGAAATATTTAAAAACATCTTTGATTTAAAAAAATCTTTGAAACAAATCACATTTTATTGCTTAAAAATATTTCTCAAGAGCCCATCTGCACCTCCCATTCACTTCAGAATTCTGACAAAATAAATTTTTCTAAAAATACACCCCCCTCCCCGAAAAAAAAATTAACTCACACTAGAGGCAAGAGACAGGAAAATGTTGTAGAGATGATAGTGCTTAGAAAAATAAATCCAGCGAATTTAGTTTAATTAACTAAGGCAGCTCATTTCTAGTACTTGAAAATGAAAGAAAACGGGTGGAGTATTCTCAAAATAACAACAACAACAATAACATAATAATCTATAATTATGTATTCTTTGTAAGGAAGGAAACTTATTAGTTACCCATTCAAAACTTCGGACGCTTTTTATCCCAACGAATCACGTCGATTTCACGAAACGTAATTTTTCCGATTTTCGTGAAAACTTAAACAAACATGTTGAAAATGAGCTGAAAGAGAAGAAGAACTTTAAAAATATTCGGAAATGAGCAAAAAAAAAGGTATGAAAGTCTTTTAATTATCAATATTTAACATTATTTAAAAACTGCTCTACTGGCACATGTTTCATTTATTTAAACTTTTTATACGCCTTATTCATGGTGCTCAATGCAGTATTTAAACTATTTTAACCACCACTCCGGGTCGGGGTTTAGAGACGGAGTCCCCCCCCCTTACCTAGAAATTTGTTCGTATGCCAGCATTTGCCATCGTAGGTCCTAATTTACTTTT
>JABUQX010038857.1:5000-7500 GCA_015478945.1 Trachelipus rathkii
ACATCTCTAACAACTTCTGTAAATCTGTCTTTCCTCCTCTTATTCGCTCTGATGGTTCTGTTGCTAATTCTCCAACTGAAAAGGCCAATCTCTTCGGCCTCCTATTTTCCTCTAACTCAACCCTGGACGATTCTGGCATTCCTCATCCTCCTCCTTCTCCTCTCAGGTGTCCTATGCCTTTGCCTGTGATTACATTCGATCGGGTGCATGGGCTCCTGAAATCTACGAACGTTAGGAAGGCGGGTGGCCCGGATGGCATTCCTCCCCGAGTTTTGAGGGAGTGTGCTTCCGTGCTGACCCCGCCCCTTGTTCAACTATATTCTCTATGTCTCAATACTAACACTTTCCCTCAGTGTTGGAAGCACGCACATGTCCAACCTATTCCGAAAAAAAGGTAGCCGCTCTGATCCTTCTAACTATCGCCCTATAGCTCTCACTTGTGTTCTATCTAAGATCTTTGAAACCCTTCTCAACTCTCATTTCTTAGATCATCTGGAATCTCATTCACTTCTTTCCGATCACCAGTATGGCTTTCGGCGTTCGAGGTCTACTGGCGATATACTTTCCTATCTTACTGATTTATGGTTTCCGCCCTTAGGAACTACGGGGAGACTTGCGTGGTGGCGCTTGACATATCCAAAGCATTTGACCGGGTATGGCACGCGTCACTGCTCTCCAAGCTCCCTTCCTTTGGGTTTCCTCCTTCACTTTGCTTACTTATGTCTAGTTTTCTCTCAAATCGCTCAATGTCGGCTGTTGTTGACGGGGCGACTTCTTCTTCTTTTTCTGTTAATTGTGGTGTTCCTCAGGGTTCTGTCTTATCTCCTACTTTATTCTTACTTTTCATTAATGATCTTCTCACCTGCACATCTAACTCTATCCACTCGTATGCCGATGACTCGACCCTTCATTCTTCAACTCATTTCAATTCTGCTCCCTCTTTTACTTCTAGAATTGCCTCTCGTCTTAATCTTTCCGATTCTATTCTCGCTGATCTGGATAGGATTTCCGGGTGGGGTCGTCTCAACCTTGTGAAATTTAATTCTTTAAAAACTCAACTTCTACAAATCTCCCTCTCTAAAACACCTTCCAACTTTCCTATCTCTTTCGACGGTTCTCTCGTCTCTCCTGTTGACAATATAAACATCCTTGGCCTTAACATAAACAAAAATGTCTTGGAAACCTCACATCACAACGGTTGCTAGGGCGGCCTCAAAGAAACTGGGGGTTCTGTTTAGACTGCGAGACTGTTTGCTTCAGCTATACAAGGGCCTCATCCGACCTTGTATGGAGTACTGCTCTCATATCTGGGGGGCTCTGGTTTCACCCGGCTTTTGGACAGGGTCGAGTCAAAGGCCAAAAGACTTATAAACTGTTCCGTACTTTCCACTTCTCTTGACCCTCTATATCTTTGCGGCGCGATGTTGGTGCTTTATCTCTTTTCTATAGGTACCGCAGCGGCAGGTGCTCGAGGGAACTTGTCACTCGCGTACCTCCACCTTTACGACGTCCTCGTAGCACAAGGGGTGCTGTGTCTGCGCATGAGTTTTGTGTGGATATTGGCAACTCCAGGCTAGTTCGCTGCGGTGCTTCCTTCTTTCCAGCCACTTCTGTTCTGTGGAATTCTCTTCCATCTTCTGTGTTTCCTGCTGAATTTAATCTCCCGCACTTCAAAGCCTGCGTCTGTGCTCATCTGCGTAATTTGCGTTAGTTGTGTACTTCTGAGGCGTGCAACACCCCCTCCTTGAATAGGGCTTCGCCCGTGAGTGGTGGTGACAACTGTAATATATATATATATATATATATATATATATATATATATATATATATATATATATATATATATATATATATATATATATATATATATAAATATATATATATATATATATATATATATATATATATATATATATATATATATATATAGGCCAAATAAAGAAGTTACCCGCATGATATCTCGAAAACTAAGATAGGTACAAGAAAACTGATAACATATATGGAATCAGCGTATGAAATTTGTATGGAAAATGCAAAAAAAAAAATTTACTTTTTTTTTATTTTTTATATCTCCAAAACTACGATAGGTAGAAGAAAACTAATAACATATATGGAATCAGCGTATAAAATTCTTTTAGGGGGCTCGAGCCGACGGTGGGACAGAGGGGGGGACGTTTTCCATACCCCGTAGGGGAGGGGCGGAGGAACCCCCGCGACACCCAAATACCAAAGAGCGGGGGTTCCGGAAATAGTCCAACCCCGTCGTCCCCCAGGAGGCCGAGAGACCCCGACTCTTTGCATCTTTGCGGTTTACCCTGGGGTATTCTTTTAGTTAAAAAAATCTTTTTCATACATATTTCATACGCTGATTCTAAATATGTTATTAGTTTTCTTGTACCTATCGTAGTTTTAGAGATATAAAAAAAAATAATAAAAAAAAAAAAATAAATTTTTTTCATTTTCCATACAAATTTCATACGCTGATTCCATATATGTTATC
>JABUQX010038857.1:27500-37500 GCA_015478945.1 Trachelipus rathkii
TATAATTTTAAGGAGTTTATCTATTAGCAAAGACTTAAATTGAGGCGTAACCATATTTCGTACCTGGTGGTTCACCTGTGTATTTAAAATTGAAAAAAGGTGGAACCTCACGGGCATTGCCCCATTCTAGGAGGGAAACTGCTCTAGGTAATTGCTACCTAGGGTCTGAACGAGGGATCGAACCCTAGACCCTTTCCATGCGACTCTGTCACTCTACCTATTGCTCCACTGTAGCTTAATGTGTTTTAAGCTATATAATCATCATCATCATCATTACCCACCTTCTCTCCCCAAGAGGGGGGGTAAGGTGCGTAACATGCACCAGAAACAGGAAAGTGGTAGAAGAGTATGATGAAAGTCGAAAAGAAAGCCCAACCTTACCGCCCCCTTTATACCTATTAGTGAGAACTCGTCGCAGTCAGAAAAATCCACCCTAGAGATTCACAGGACCGCGACGGACCCTCACTATGGCATCTCGTCAATGTGGGGTTCATCCCTTGGCCCAGATGGGCCACAACCATACCCCCTCGACAAACCCCGCCTTCACTCCTATTATGCACCTTTCTTCTCGCCTCTAGCAAACTCACATTTCTCTCATCCAGGCATTCCTTTGCTGACTCAATCCACTTTTTCTTTGGTCTCCCAGCCGGTCGATACCAAGCACACTCACCAACTATACATGCGCTTACCAACGACTAATCAATCCATCCTTTCCACATGACCAAACCATCTCAACGTACTTTAATTTATTCTCTCATTTACCCATTTCTTCACCATACAACTCTCATAATATGTTTCATTTCCTCATTTTTATCAATTCTTCTCAACACTAACACGCCCCTAAGATTATCCATCTGAACACATTGTACTCTTAGATCTATTACCTCTTATTCCAGACCATCAGTCTCACTACTATACATTAACTCAGGTAACAACAGACCCTCATGTAAAAACCCTAAGCACACTCAGATTTTAGTCCTTTAACATTCCGCCAATACGATTTAATTGCACCAGTCCTTTCTGCCATTCAAAACTTTTCTACACTACACTCTGCTCATCCGTTCCCTTTTCCATCCAACATATATATCCACATAATAATTTAAACTCAATGACACATGTTCCAGCTTGCTCACCATCTAGACATAACTTCATACCGAATGACTGTCCTCACTCACACACCATAACCTTACTCTTATCTAAGTTTACTTTACATCTCCTTTTACACACTCTGCCAAATCTCTCTACAATCCTCTCAAAACTCTCTTCAGATTCTGCAAAACAAAAACCAATCATCCGCATATAATAGGTAGGGCCCCTCCACTCTCTTCCATTCATCATCATTCTAACACCATTCCATCCCCACCTCAATTTCTTTCATAACCCCATCTCGTATACAAATTGAATAACCAAGGAAGCAGTTACACATCCCTGGCTCACTCCTCTATTAATATAAACCAATCACTTTCGACTCCATTTTATTCCTACACACGCTTCACTATCGTCATACATACTTTAGATTCCATTCAGAAGCCACCACCAACTCCATATATCACTAACACTGCCCCGTAGAGCTTCCCTATTAATCTATCATACGCCTGTTGCAATCAAAAAACACTAATTAACAATTTATTCTTTTCTCTCTCATTCTCACCATTTGTTTCAATGTAAAGATTTGATCCACACATCCTCTACTATTTCTAAACGCACCCTTGTTCTTCACAATCAGTCCTTCAGGTCACTCGACGCACTCTTTCCACTAAAATACCAGCATATATCTTTCCTACAACACATCCATGTATAACTAAATTCAGCTCTATAATTCCTTACAGTTTACCCTTATTCCCAATTCCCCTTTATATAAGGTAGTAATTGCTGTCTCAACTCCAATCCCCGTAACTATAGCCCTCCATTAAAGGTTTGTTCACAAACTTTCCAATCCATCAATCACCTATCTCGCCTCGCGTTCTTTGATCATTCACCCAGTAAATTTCATCGAAACCTGAGATTTACACATTCTCCAACTTTCTCACTCTACCCATTACCTCCTCCTTACTAATGACCTCATCCCAAAAATACCTATTCCTTCTTGCACCATCAAACCCACACACATTCACTATCATCTCTTCATTACTGCCAATGAAGTGTTCCCTCCATACTCCCCTCACATCCATTTCATCAGTTACGAAAGCACCATCCCTATTCATTATTCTTAAGCAGGTTCCCCTTATTCTCTTAACTTTTCGCGCTTTCTTCCAGAAGAGTTTCCTATTCCCTTCTAAATCCACATTCATCCTCCTTCTAACTGTTCATTTACCTCTTTTTTCCTCCTATATGTATGCATCTTATATTTTCCTTTGTTCCTCCTTATATAATTCCAAACATCTTTCTTTTCAAACCTCATTATTGGTTTTTAGTACATTCAACCACGCTTCTTTTTTACTTGCATCACCTCTTCATTCCACCACTCACTATTAACATTCTCACTTCCTATTTTAGCACATCCACATACTTATTTTGCACTACTAACAACCGCTTCCTTCATTTGCTTCCAGGTTTGTTCAGTTCAACTTGCTCACATTCAACTGTATTTTCTTTCGCAATCGCTCTTAAATACTATTTATTACCTGTTCACTAACTCTCTACCTTAATTCTACCCACTCTTCTTATAATCATCTTCCTCTTCCACTCCAAGCCCCACTAATCCTTAATTTTACATAAAACACAAAATGATGATTCCGATACTCTCCATTCCTAACGCTCTCACTGGATTTTAACTCCCACACAACTTCAACATCTCCTTCTTTCCCCAAAACAAAATCAATCGTACTTTTCACTTCGATTACCAACTCTCTACTACACAACTTCTAGTAATAACTTATGAAATACTCTTGTCGTTAAAGAAAGTATTATTTAGATACATACCTCTCTCCTCACAGAAATCAATCACCTTTCTACCATTCCCATTTTCTCCCGACATCCCAAAGCCAACTAATAATAATATAAAATAATAATAATAAATAATAATAAATAATGATAATAATAATAATAATATAATAATATAAATAATAATAATATAATAATAATAAAATATAATAATAATAATAAAATAAAATAATAATAAATAATATAATAATAATAATAATAATAATATAATGATACATAGTATAAATATAGATATATGTAATAATATATAATAAAAATATAAAAAGAAAATGAGTAAATAAAAATATAATAAATCTTTACCAATTTCTATTCATCTGTAGATTAATTATTAAATCATATATAATAACCACAACAAATATAATTATTAATATTACTAATATATATATATATATATATATATATATATATATATATATATATATATTAATATAAATATATATATATATATATAATATATAATATATATATATATATAATATATATATATATATATATAATATATATATATATATATATATATAAATATATATATATATATTATTATATATTATATATATATATAATATATATTATATATATATATATTTATATATATATATAATATATATATAATATATATATATATATATATATTATATATATATAATATATATATATATAATATATATTATTAATGCACGAACCGCATCAGTTTTTAACAAAAAATCACCCAGCTTAAAATTAAATTTAAATTAAAAAGGAGTTAGGCCTTTCGACGCTAGTACGTCCTCATCAAACTCCGAATTTAAAAATATTAAAAAGTTAAAAAGTTAAATAAGGGTAAAAAAAAACGCTACACAAAAAAAAAAACTTCCTACATCATCTCCTCCATCCAAATCTCTCTGTTCCAGCTATTCAGTATGAATAAAAATAAAAGTAAAAAAAAAGGTACGTGTGATTTAAAATTTTAAATCTCCGTTCAAAAACACAAACCAACCAAAAACATAAATAAATAAAAATTACTATACGATATAGCACATTAAAAATGAGGTAATAGTTGGGAAAAAGGGGATCCTATGAGATATCGATTATTTTTTTTCCGATAATCGTATTTTTCGAATATCTTTAATACCCATATATAAATATATTTTGTTCGAAAACGTAATATAATTGCAAAAAAAAAAAAAAAAAAAAAAAAAAAAAAAAAATCTGACCGGCTACATTAATAAAAAATATTTTAAAAAATTAAATATTTTCAGATAATTACCTATATATTTATTTACATGTTTTATTTAAACTAAAGAATATCATAGGTAAGTTGCACAGCAGATTGCCTTAAATGCATGGCAGACCGCTCGTTGAAGCGCTCGCTTGGAACGGCGCGAGCGGTGGCGTATAACAACCACACGGCACCACTTGTGCGCAGCGTGCATTTGAAAAGCGCTTCAGCGTGCGGTCTGCCATGCATTTAATTCAACCTGCTGTACATCTACCCTATGGTATTCTTTAACCTTATTAATAAAAATCATGTAATAAATATATTTTCGTCAAATATATTATAATATATATACTTATATATATTATATGTATATATATATATATATATTGTATTATATTATAATTATATAATATATAATATTATATATATATATATATATAGATATAATCATACAATCCTACTAAATAATTTTTTATTTATATTCAAATGTGTGAGTATACGGATTCGCATAATATTCGAAACACATTTTCTTTATACAAACAAGATCTTTATTTATTAAAAGTAGCTTCACTAAACAAATGATAATTATAATTGTTACATCTAATATATAATAAATAGGTATATGATATTATATATATATATATAGTTTATTATAATAATTTATATATAATTATATATATAATATATAATAATTATATATTAATTATATATATATATACACATATATAATATATATTATACTTATATATATAATATATATTATATATAATATATTAGTAGAAATTTATTAGATATTATTAATATATAATATGCCTTTCTGTTTTACGTGCTTGGGTCAGTTTGATTTTTTTTTTTTTTATTGATATATTGCTACTATCATGACACCTTGAAACTTATTTGAATTCAGTGGGTAACGAACAGATCAAAAGTTGAATTTTTAAATAATTTTAAAATAAAATTTTATAAAATAATTTTAAAAATGGAAAAATATCTCTAAAGTATACATACAAAAAAACCAATTACATTTTTGGAATCAGCGTATAAGCTATAACAAAATGGTAAAAACAAAAAAAAAAACCATTAGTTTCAAAAATATAAAAAACACTACTACAATACCCGCTTTTGGTGATCATGTTAGTTTTGTTTCTTGGTATTTGTTTGGGTCTGTTTCGCGCTATTACATTGGATTGGGTTTTGTGGGAGGTCTTAGTGTGCATTGTTCCAACAAGTCCTGGGTATTAAAATTTGTTTTTCTCTCCATTGGTGTATGGTTTTCATAGGTCGGTTTACCTGAGTTTAATTTATGTATGGAATATTGGCTGAATAGAGTATAATATCTAAAGATGTTCATGATGTGATAATTTTAGGGTGTAGGGTGAAGAAAAATATAAAAGAGGAAATGAACATATTTGAGAGTTGTGTGGTGTGAAGAAGTAAATGAGAGAATAAATTAAAGTACGTTGAGATGGTTTGGTCATGTGGAAAGGATGATGATAGTTCGGTTGGGTTAAGCGCATGTAAGTGGTGAGTGTCTTGTATCGATCCGCTGGGAACCAAGAAAAAGGGATTGAGTCAGCAAAGGATGTGGATGAGGAGAATGTGAGTTTGCTAAGGCGAGAAGAAAGTGATAATAGTGAGTGAATGAGCGGGGTTTTTGTGAGGGGGTATGGTTGGGCCCACCCGGGCCAAGGGATGAACCCCACATTGACGAGAGTGCAATAGTGAGGGTCGCGGTCCCGTGAATCTCTAGGGTGGATTTTTCTGACTGCGCCGAGTTTCTCACTAATAGGTATAAGGGGGCGTAAGGTTGGGCTTTCTTTTCGACTTTCATCATTACTCTTCTACATTTCTGTTTCGGTGCCTGTTACGCACTTACCCTCTTGGGGAGAGAAGTGGGTAATGATGAGATGATGATTATATAGCTTAAACACATTAAGCTACAGTGGAGCAATAGGTAGAGTGACAGAGTCGCATCGGAAGGGTCTAGGGTTCGTATCGCCTCGTTCATGAACCCTAGGTAGCAATTCCTAGAGCACGTTTTTCCCTCCTAGAATGGGGCAATGCCCTGAGGTTTCCACCGTTGTTTCAATTTTAAATATCACAGGTGATACCCAGTACGAAATATGTTAGCCTCATTTAAGTCCTTTCTTTCCAAATATTATCGCTAAAACAAGCAAGGGAAATGTTGCCATATTTTCCCATTCATTCTTAGTATGGCTACATCTATTATTGCATTCACAAATGTAGCAATTAGGTATGTGCACAAATATCTTCATATGGTGACGTCAATCACGTTCCATCACAGATCCTCTGATGTGGGGGCGGTTTTGTTGTGTAGATAACGATTGGTTCTTTGCCTCCATAACCAAGACTTTTGTATTAAGTTAATTTCCTTTTGAAACAGCCACGATTTAACGTTGTCAGATAATATATTTTAACCGCCTTAATACGCATAGTGTTTTGGTCTATCTGCATCTAGACAATTTTTTTTCAATCTACCGTGTTTAACCTTACCATTTAATAATAGTTGTTATTTAATCAATACAATGCTTTCTTTGAAACATGTCTAGGTTTCCAACTCAGTCAGGTGGTGGTGATTTGACGCTCAATAACTTTTCAAATTTAATTAGGTCGAGGCACTTATTTAATAACTTGAAGATCTACATCTTTGTTTGGTGACCATGCAGTAACACTAACACTTAAGACATCTATAGTCGTGCATATTAGCATTGTGTCGTACTAACTGGTATCGAATCCGCAAGACCAGGACTGTGGTGGCTAAGAACATTCTAAGAAATCTTGAATCCTCAAACACAAATATTTGTTTCAGTAGTGATTGCTCTAACCGCAAATATGTGGAAGTTTGTTATTCTCATCTGTTATTTGAAACATCAAATACCTAAAATAATGATTTTCTAACTTGGATCATGTAACCGAATTCCTTACTACAGATATGGCGTTAGACTGTCAACGCAAATTTAAAACTTGACATGCCCTAAATTTACCCTCTTCATTTACAGGTACAAACTTCTACATACTATTTCGAATACCCAAGTTGGGTATTCGGCAACTTCGAAGGACCTCATGAAAAAGCATGTTTCCTACTCCTCGGGTAGTCCCTTCAGATTACTACCAGCTCAGGTTAGTGTTGACAATTCGTCAACAATATAACCTGGACTTTCGTCTCTAATGCTGTTTATTACGACGGTAATGAAAATATATATATATATATATATATATATATAAATATAATATATATATATATATATATATATATAATATATATATTATATTAATTTATAATATATATCATAAATATATATATATATAATAATGCGTAGTGTTTCGATTAGCCATCATATGTATCTTAAAAACTATTACAGTAAAAAGTAATACATTTTTGGAATCAGCGTAAAATTTTAGTTATGAAAATTATTAAATAAGTATAATTAATGAAATAAATGAGTAATAAATAACAATTAATATGTTTGTGTTAATTGAAAACTTCTATCAAATATCTGGCATCTCAAAAAACTGTTCATTGTAACGGGGTCTGAAATCGCTAAATCTCTCTCACGTGCACAAAATTAAATACTTATATATATATAAGTATATATATATATTAATATATATATATATATAATATATATATATATTATATATAATATATATATATATATATTATATATATATATATATATAGATATTATATATATATAATAAATTATATATAATCTATAATATATATATATATATCTATATATATATATATATATATATATATATATATATATATATAATATATATATTATATATATATATTATATATAATATATAAAATATATATATATATATATAAATTATATATTATTATATTATTATATTATATAGTATAAATATATATAATTAGTGATGAGACATGACATCCGCATCGCCATTTGCGGAGAACATCCGCACCTAATGCTAACATCGCCATCCGCCATCGCATCTCACTTAGCAGCACATCCGCATCGCGATCCTCTATTGGGCAAAAATGAGGACCGTTGAAAGGAATGTTTTGTATTGATAATGCCGATATAAAATGAATATTATTTGTATATATTTTCAAGGGAGTTTATGGAAATTGTAAATTTGAATTTCGTATTTCTGTATATATTAAGTATAATATACTATTTATATATATAAGTAGTAATATAAATATATATATATATATATATAGATGATAGACTTTATAAATAATAATTTAATAAATAAATTAATTATAAATACATATTATAATATATAATATATAAGTAATATAATATATATATATAAATAATATATTTATAATATTTATATTTATATATATATTATAATATATATATATTATATAATATATATATATAATAGTATTATATATTATATATATATATATATATATATAATAATAATCTAGAGTCGTGTACTGGAAGCAAGTATGATGTGTGTAGAGAGTGAAGAGGAGGGCAAGAGGAGGTGTTAGAAGCTAGCAAGGAATGGCATGGAATGATATGAAGGGAAAGCAGAAAGAAGATTTTAGATTGGCAAGAAACGTGTGAGGAAAGCGAGAGTATGAGTAGTGTAAATATCAAAGACAATAAATGGGAGAAAATTCTTAAGCCCGGAGGATAAAACAAACGATGGATAGAGTTGTTGAATGTGGATGTGCAGTCGGAAGAGGAAGGGAAGAGAGAGGAGGAAGAGGAGAGAAACGTGGACAGTCAAGTGGAGGATTCCTGAGGAGGGGAGGAGGAGCTCTATGGGGAAATTAACGGAAAATGATGAATGGGTCGCATTCTGTAGAATGGCGATTAAATATTGAGTTGGCTGAAGGGAGGGAGGAGAGGGGCTTGAAAGCCTTGATGCTGAGAATTTCTGAACAGGTGTTGGTGGAGGGTAGAGGCCGGAGGTTGGGGAAGGTCAATAATAGTTCCCATTTATTAAGGTAAGGGGGACGCAGGAAATTGTAAAAATTATAGAGGAATCTCACTAATGGATCACATGGCGAAGTTATATGAGAGAATATTAGAAAGAAAATTAAGATCAAAAATAGAGACAAGATTGGGTGAAGAGCAGTAAGGGTACAGAGGTGGTAGAAGTACTACAGATTTAATGTTTGCATTAAGAATGATACAGGAAAAGACATGGGAATACAATAAGAAGCCATATATCGCCTTCATAGACTTGAAGAAAGCATTTGATTCTGTACCACAGAGAGAAGCTTGTGGAGAGTTCGTTGAGGGATTATGAAGTTGGAGGCAGAGAGAGGCACGTAAGAAGTACAGACGTGGAATAGCATTAACGTAAGCGTAAGAACAGGAAATATAAAACGCAAGGAATTGGTTTGAGGTAAAAACTGGAGCAAGGCAGGGTAGTGTGTGCTGTCGCCGATACTCTTTATAGCGTATTTGGACACAGTCATAAAGAGGTGTAAAAGAGAGTTTAGACAGAGAGTTGAGCGACGACATCCTGTATTATGCAAATGAGGCGTGTTGGATGTAGAGATGGTGAGAGTTGAACAATGGTGCTTGTGTTTCGCAAATAAGTTGAAGAAACAGATAATCTTGAATTGAGAAAATCAGAAAAAATGGTAGTAACAGGGAGGAGGAGCAGGAGTTGCATAGTAGGGTAGACGTAAGAGAATTAAAATGTGGATGATTAAATATAGGAAGCACTTAGAACGAGAAGCGGAGGGGTGCAAGGAAATTACAGTAGGATAAGCATATCGGCATGGATTGTAAAGAGCATATATCCTACATCTATGAAAGATAAATAATGCAAACAAAGAGGTGAAGAGAGCAATATACAAGGGAGTGTTGACGCCGATACTTGTTGTAATGA
>JABUQX010038858.1:0-10000 GCA_015478945.1 Trachelipus rathkii
ATAATATAATATATATATATATATATATAATTATTATTATATTATATAATATTATATATATATATATATATAATATATATTATACAGAAAATAAATTGAATTAAACGCAATAATAATTTGTATTGACAAAACACCCTTTAAGAGTATTCACCTGCTGGGATTCGAACCTTGGACCCTAGCAGATGTACGTTTGCAGGTGTTTGACTACGATGGAACTAAAAGGGAAAACCCCCCACTTTTCCTCTGAAGCAATCTAAGGCTTCCTAAAAGGAGTGAGGATGTCTACGGACATTCTAACTCGGCAGTATCCCGTTCAACTAACTATCCGGGAGGCTGCGGAGTTAGATGTTCTAGCATTGCCTCACTCCTTCTGGGAAGCCTTAGATTGCTTTCAGAGGATCAGAGAAACCTGGCAGGTTTCCTTTTAGTTCATCGTGGATGTTCTGGTGGTCAAAAACCTGCACCTAATCTGCAGGGTTCCAGGTTAGAATCCCAGCAGGGTGAAATACTTGAGGGGTGTTTTATTAATACAAAATTATATTGCGTTTATTGCAATTATTTTCTGTACATCTTTGGCCCCGGTTCCTGAGTATTTTCATCTTGCGCGGTACCCTGTTGGCCCAGGCCCGAGTGTGAACGGGGAGGCCTGCCGGAGGTTAGATGTCCTTGACATGCCTCACTCCTTCTGGGAAGCCTTAGATTGCTTTCAGAGGAAAAGTGGCGGGTTTCCTTTTAGTTCCTCGTGGTCTGGTGGTCAAACACTTGCACGTACATCTGCTAGGGTCCAGGTTCGAATTCCAGCAGGGTGAAATACTTTAGGGGTGTTTTATCAATACAAAAATATAAAATTTCGTTTTATTGCAATTTATTTTCGTACATCTTTGGCCCCCGGTTTTGAGTATTTTCACTTGCGCAAGGTACCTGTTTGGCCCCAGGCCGAGTGTGAACGGGGAGGGCTGCCGGAGGTTAGATGTCCTAGGAAACCCCCATTTTGCCCTCCACTCTTCTGGGAAGCCTACATTGCTTTCAAGAGGAAAAGATGGCAGGTTTTCCTTTTAGTTCATTCGTGGTCTGGTGGTTCAAAACCTGCACCTACATCTGCTAGGTCCAGTTCGAAATCCCAGCAGGATTGAAATACTTGAGGGGTGTTTTTCAATTACAAAATTATATTGCAGTTTTATGCAATTTCTTTTCTGTACTCTTTGGCCGCCGGTTCACTGAGTATTTTTTCATCTTGCGCAGGGTACCTGTTTGGCCCCAGGCCCGAGTGTGAACGGGGAGGCCTGCAGGAGGTTAGATGTCCTTGACATCAGGGCTGTGGAGCCGGAGCCGGAGCCGGGAGCCGGAGCCGCAGAGCAGCAAGGTTTTGGGTGGAGCGGAGCCGGAGTCGAGGCGAAACTTTCTGAGGGCGGACTGGAGTCGGAGCGAGCGAGGCGAAATTTTTGAGTGGACTGGAGCCGAGCCGGAGTCGGAGGCGAAATTTTTTGAGGGGCACCTGGAGCCCGGAGCCGGAGTCGGAGCCGCAAAAAGAGAGGCTGCTCCGGCTCCGGAAAATACAATTAAGTAATTATTAATTTTATTACTACAAGTGTATATATATATATATATTATATATATATATATTTATATATATATATATATATATATATATACTATATATATATATATAATATATATTATATATATATATATATATATATATATTTATATATTAAAAAATATTATGTTTAATAATTTTTTTTATTCACTTACAATTCTTAGATTCCGATATTTTATTATTATATAAATATATATATATATATATATATATATATATATATATATATTATATTATATATATATATATATATATATATATATAATATATTATATATATTATATATATATATATTATATATATATATACATATATTATATATATGTATTATTCTTTTTTTCTAGAAAATTTTGCTTAATGTTAATTTATTATTTCAATAATATAAAAGGTTCGGTACTTCTATAGATTAACTTTAATTAAATTAAGTTTAATATCCTATAGAAAAATCATTGTCACTAACCAAAATCGAAACACCTCATCATGTACTTGAATATATTGACTCACTCATGAAGATAAAAATTACTTTCAATATTGTTCATATGAATAGTTTAACACAGTTTATGGAAACAGTCAGTTCGTCAGGACAAGAGAGTACTACCTAACTATCAGTTACATCATGGGGTCACAAATAATTCTAATTGGATCCTTTAAATTAATGCGAAATTTAAAACGCAATCATCCAGACATTGCTGCAATTGTTTAAAACACAGGTAAAGCTGAAGGTAATCTGGATAAACCTTTATTTCAAAAACTCAGACTAAAGTGTAAACTTTGAAAAGTTGTTTAAGGCAAGTCAGATGTTTACCTTAAGTGAAAAAAATTCAAAATACAAATTGATTTAATGGTTGTTAAAGATAGTGACCCCCATTAGTTTTCTTTGCATGACCAGGATTCAAAGCACTGTGTGGAGACCATGGCTTAGAAATTGGAAGTCCCTTTAGACTGGAAATATATTTGTAAAAGTTCTAGAAGAAAAAATAAACTTAAAAAAAAGTAATATTATAAATTGCATAAAGGGACGCTTTGTGCACTTTAAAAATGGATACTTACACATGGGCAAGCTAAATTATTATGTCAAAAATATTATAGTGGACGAAAATTAAAACAATTTTTTAAACGTAGCAGGTTAAAAGAAAAAAATACATCAACATTTTTAGCGAATATATTCCAAGAATTTGTTACTGGACATTTCTTAATAAGGATTGAAATAAACAAGAGGACAGTAATTTTAGCTTAGTTACGCGTAACGCATCAAACATGACAGTACGATTGAAAATTATATAAGGACAAGATGAGGCGTTGAGGAATAGGAAGCTTTGTAAATGCGATACTGATTTTATTGAATGTCAAACGAAGAAGTAATAGTTGTTTTCAGAATGAACTTGATTAAAAACTAATGAAAAGACTATGTTCCTATAACGTTAACATTGCACACACATGAGATGGGGAGTTCATACTTTACAGTTAAACAGGCGTCATGGTCTCCACAATTACTTATAGAAGCAAATTCTTATAAGCAGGGCGAGGACAAATAGCAAAGCAGCACGTTTACCCCAAAATTAATGGAAGTTCTAAAAGAATCAAGCTGCAAAAGTGGCAATCTAAGATCCAGAGACAAGATGGGGAAGTACATGTTTTAATGCTCTTAAAGGCTTCTGAAACTAAAGTTATAGTAGTGTTAGATGGCTTTGCCAGGTACTTCTGAACTTTCTTCTTCTGACAGTCAGTGGGAACAATCGAAACCTGAAAATTATTAAAAACCACCGTTACTTTTACAACAAAATTATGTCAATCAGAAGACTTGACCGCAGGAAAATTTTTATAGAGAACGGATCTTTAGCAAATCACAAATAAATTCCATGAAAAAGAAGGGAAAGATGTTAACTGAAAATAAAAATATTTGTGTCTGGCAATCTTTGTTTAGAATCTTTTTCAGAACTGAAGATTGATATTTTAAAGCTAGGAGTGTGTTCTTTGTGAACTAGGACTTAAAAATGAATAACGCTATCGAACAAGAAAATTTGGTCGGGAGTCAGATAGCATTCAGCAGTTTCAGGAATACATCCCTTGTTAGAATATTTGTCATCAGAATGAAGATGAAGAAGTCAAAATTACGCCAGATATGGGAAAAATGGAAGCATGCAGAAAAGCGATTGAAAAAACTATAAAGACAATCTACTAGTAAAAGACATTTCAACCTAAATATCTTCTAGAAAATAAAGGATTAGTTAGAATTCCATAAGTCGTTTAGAATGGAATATATGGAAAAATTCGACCAGAAATTAAGTTAACAGTATGAAGAGGCAATCAATTTTGCTATTCCTAAAATTTTGCCAGATGGCGCTTGCACAATTACAGCTTTGCCTCTATTCAAGTGAATGTTGAGAGCTTATTATTCTGCTTTAAAAATAATAATTATTTGGATCTAAGGACTTCGTTAAAGGAGGATTTTATTGATGGTTTTATTTTTAAGAACAAATTGTTTTGAATAAATATTTATATTACATGTGGCGGGCTGTTCAAGAGAAATTATTTTAAAAATTTAGGAAGAAGTGAATTATTATATATATATATATTATATATATATATTATATTATATATATATATATATTATATATATATATATATATATAATTATATATATATATATATATTATATATAATATTATATATTATATTATATATATATACTATCATATTAATATATAAATATATATATATACGGATATTATATATATATTATATATATATATATATATATATATATATTATATATTATATAATATATATATAATATATATATATATATATATATATATATATTATATATATATTATATATATCATAATATATACGGGGATATAATATATTCATTATAAAACAATCTGTTTTGAATAAAATTTATGTCTATATATGTTCAGCACATAGTTCAACGAGGGAATTATATTTAAACTTAGGATGAATCTAAAAAATATTGAATTTTTATGCTTTTTAGAAAAAATAAAAAAAATTTATCTATTACGTAACCTGTCAAGGTTCATCGGTTCAAAGAGGAATTAAAATAAAATTTTTAGGAAGAAATGTTGAATGATTCCTTTTCTAGGTATTTCTAAAATTTCTTATTTTTCTATAAATATTTTCTAAGTTTTAAATTCTAGTTAATAAAAGATGTTATTAACAAACATTTAATTTCATCATACCTTCAAAATTTTTTTTTTATCAGAATTAATGATTTCATGACTGTAAAAGGAGAAGGAATTTATCAACTGGGGTTCGGAGCCGGGCCGGAGCCCGGAGCGGAAGACGAGGCAATGTTTAAAATGCCGGAGCGGAGCCGGAGTCGTATCAGGTTTAGTTTTCAAGGCTGGCCGAACCGGAGCTCGAAGCCGGATAATTTTGAAACGATGGTGTCGAGCTGGAGTTGGAGTCGGATATTTTAAAATGATGGAGCCGGAGGCGGAGTCGGAGCCGGAAAAAAATTGCCGGTCCGCAGCCTGCTTGGACATGCCTCACTTTCTGGGAAGCCTATTAGATTAGCTTTCAGAAGAAAAGATATGGCGGGTTTCTTTTAGTTATCCGGTTATGGTGGTCAAACACCTGCACGTACATCTGTAGGGTCCAGGTTCGAATCCCAGCAGGGTGAATACATTTAGGGGTGTTTTATCAATATATATAATATTATTATTTTTATATAATATATATATATATATATATATATATATATATATATATTATATATATATATATATATATATATATATATATTATAATTATATAATATTATATATATACGGTCAATTTTTCTCTCTGTTGATGACCTGGCGCCCATATAATTGCAGGTGCGGCATGCCATTTCTGAAAAGGCAAATTCAACTAAGGATTACTGAGAATATTTCCAATGGAGGTGTTCCCCATGTTTCTTCTTATCTTTCTCTCCAATAAACATCAAGCGCTACTGTTTTGGGGAAAAAGGGAGTCGATAGAACCTGCCCCCCTTCCTCAACGAACCTAGCCTTATATGGTTCACCCATTTCTACAACTTTACAAATCAAATTTCTAGGACTCATTCTAAATGACCACTTAACATATAGCACCACACATATAAAGTCCTGAAAACGACATTGTCATGGCAGTGCTTGACCTTATTACGTATATATTGCTTCAGAATCTTGAGGCGTAAATACCGCAGTTCCTTTTACGTCCTACGTCTCCGTTAATCATATCAAAGTTGGGCTATGGCTGCGTTAATATATGGTCAGACCTCCCCAACTCTACTACATTTGTTAGATTCCATCCAAAACGAGGCGATCTATATCTCTACTGGACAGGGGCGAAGCGTCCAGTCATCTATTGATGCGGAGATGACTGACCATATGAGATATAAAATAAATCAATCATTTTTATCAAATTTCATTATTTATTTTCATTTCATCTATATATATATATATATATATAATATATATATATATATATTATATATATATATATATATATATTATATATTTATATATTATATATATATATATATATATATATATATATATATGCGCTTGAAAAAGCAGATCAATTAAAATGAATTAATATTAATATAACATGCCCAGGTAATCTCTAAATTTGTCGGATCAATTGCGAGAACATATCATTATTATTATATAGTGTCAACATCTGTCAGGCTAACAAAATTTCGACAAAAATGATAGTAAATATAACATGCCCCAGCTCATTTCTAAATTGTTGCTTCATCCCTATTATGAGCGAATTTTTAATCTCGTATTTAAAGCATTGGTACTTTAAGATTTCGTTCAAACTTCGGACTTCGGAAATATAATTAAATGTTTTTAAAGAAACTTTACCAGTGAAATGATATTTTTAGAATCAGGTGAAACACATTTTTCGTAATTTTACTGTTTTTACAAAATAAAAGTCAATTAAAATTCCCTTACTTTAGCTTTTCAATATAACACTTTGTAAAGTATGAAAATATTTTGAAAAAAAATTAAACAATTAAAAACAAAAATTGCAAAAATTTAAGTTATTCTTTTTAAATAAATATATTATTTTATTATTCATTATATATTATTATTATTATTATTATTTATATTTTATTATTATTATTATTATAATTTTATTATTTAATTATTATTATATTATTATTATTATTGGGTTCAATATATATATATATATATATATATATATATATATATATATTATATTATATATTATATATTATAATTTATATATATTATATATAGTATATTATATATATATATATTATATTTATATAATATATTATATAAATATATAATTATAATATATATATATATTATATATATATATATATATTATATATTATATATAATATATATATATAAATATATATATTATTATATATATATATAATATATATATATATATTTGGGTTCAATATACATATATTATAAATATATATTATATATATATATAATATATATATTATTTAATATATATAATATATATATATAATTATATATACTATATATATATATTAGTGATTGCAGGTAACATCTGCATCCGCATCCGCATCGCATTCGCGCTTTGCCCTGCGGATGTAGCGCGGATGTTAATTGTCGAGATTTGATAAAGAATATTATATAAAATTACTTAAGATGAATCTGAAAAAGAAAATGAAAATGAAAAATGAATTGAAGGCAATTCAAAACGGCTGATATTCCATATCTTAATGTTATTCAAAGACATTCAAACTCGCTGGAATAGTACACTATCATATAATTGAAAGAAGTGTTGCTCAAAGAACCTCTTGCTTCGTACGGCAGTTCGTATTCCAAAGTTTAACATTCGAAATTATATGGGAAAATGACATCATATCGCACTGGCATTTAATAGCTATTGAACCATTTTGAAGAACTACAAAAAAAATCAAACGCCATCTACAGCTTTTGTCTCGATTTAATACCATTAATCTCAAAGCAAAGGAAAGCATTTTGAACAATCTTCAAATGAAAATGATGACGTTTAAAAAGAACGAAAGATGGTAATTAAAACTTAGAGCTGATAAACACTTTGGTCTGTGGGAAATTAATGGACCTCATTTACTATTTGCAACTTATTAGTCCCCGTTTTAAAGGCAAGTTTTTTTTCTGTAACAATATTAGAACAAAGTTAAATCGTCACTTTGTGTTGCTTAGTTGAAAAAAAACTTCAATCGAACAGTCTATTAATTCGCACCCATTAAAAGGAAAAAAACGAAATCTACAGAACCAACACCTACAAGTAAATCAAACAAGATACACTGGAAGAATAAAACAGTCACAGTATGATGAAGAAAACACGCATCACAAAAGATGTAATGCAAAATGATTGAAAAACTATCACCAAGAAAAACGATTAGGTTCAAATGATGAGCTCCAATCAGTTGGTGGAAAGTTAAGCAAAATCTTTACCAACGCTTGAGTAAAACTTGCAAGGAAATACTTGGCCTGTCCTTCCAACTTATGTTCCAAGTTAGAGAGTTATTTAGCAATGCTGGGCTCATCAGCAGAAAAATTGATGTTTCTAGCCCAACCTCCTCTATTTGAAATTTCATTCCATACTAGTGGCAATAGTATTGTAATCATTGTTTAAAATCTCTTTTAATTTAAGGGCGAGGTTGGGGAAAGAAGTTAGTGTGGGATGCATTTGAGTTGGGTCCCAGTCTCGTACCCTGGTAACACAATTATATAAAATTTGGCTTAAAACTCGGAAATATAATATATATATATATATTATATATTATATATATATATTATATATATATATATTATATATATATATATATATATATATATATATATTATTATATAATATATATAATATTTATTAATATATTATATATATATATATATATATATATATATATATTATAATATATATATATAGTTATATATAAATATATATATAATATATATATATATATATATTATATATATATATATATATATATATATATATATTATATAATGACGAATAGGGAACCGGAACTGTAGCGAATCACTGCTGCAAAGTGCCGCGCCTCACCACTTCTACTGGAGCTTCCGATTCCGTCCCCCGGGTGAGCCTTGAAGTTGAATCCTTGTATGGCCACTCTTCTCTTCGAATAGGACTATCATGTGCACAAGATTTCTTCGCTTTTCAACCGCATTACCATACTACTTTAACCACCGATATCTGCAAGAAATATCGCACAATCTCCTTACTGGCATTTACAAGCCACAGTTATATAACATCCTTACTTCCTCAACTCCAATTTGCAAATGGTGATGCCTGTTCTCTTTTGATAAAATGGTATACACTTGGATAATTCCTGCTCCCGCTATTGACTGTTCCTGACCTCTCTCTCCAAATCTAATCACCCTGCTGGCCTTGTTAAGAGCATCATTCCTGTCTCATTTACCTCAGTTCACGGTGGATTTATTTCATGTGTTTATTTACGGCTCTAAAAACAGGGAGACAGGATGGGTGAGTGCTGCTGCTTTCCTGACCTCACCTCCCCCCCCCCCTCAAGCTTAAAATTTTTTACAAACAAAATAACTTCTATGTTGAATGATCTTTCCCGAAATTATATTCCTTAACCAACAACCACTTTTATGCATTTTATTCAGATGGCTCAGCTCCTCCAATTCAGCTTAACCCCTATTCTAAAGCACAATTGATATTTCCGCTGTACAAACAATTACTTCGGCTGCTCCACTCCCGTAAGAAACAAATCATACTATATTGGACCCCTTCTCACGTAGGGGTAACTGACAACGAAATCGCTGACAGAGAGGCCAAAAGGGCCTCCTCTTCTTTTCGGATGTGTTCTAGGTACCTCCAGGATGTCTATACAACAATGGCTCCTCCCATCAACTGATTATTATCCTGCTCTCCGACAAGGCTTCCAGTCATATTGGTAGGAGTGCTGGACGAGTGATCAGAAAGGGGCGAAAGTTAGAAATATAAAGCCGGTCATTGGTGAGTGGTCTTCCTCTCACCGACGAAAACGCTTGCACGAGGTGATACTTGCACGCCTCCGTATTGGTCACACCAGTATCACTCACAGCCATTACATGTCACGGGACCTTCTTCCCATCTGTAAGTTTTGCCGTCACCATGCTCAGCAATCTGTTGGACATATCTTCATAGATTGTCCCGAACTGGACCCCATTGGCCGTTGTCATTTTTCAGTTTTATTTACCATAACACCTTCTAATAGGTTATCTCATATCTTGTCTGAATCCTCCCACTTTAACAGTAACTCTATTTTCTCTTATTTGCAAGAATTGAATTTTCTCAACAACATATGATTTTGTTATGTAATATTAGGACTATTTAAAATGTAAGGACATCTTTTATTTAACTTTTTATTTCTTTTTTGACTGAATATTA
>JABUQX010038858.1:15000-17500 GCA_015478945.1 Trachelipus rathkii
TACCTCAATATTGAAAGCTAGTCTAAATTTAGTAGGGCAACTTTGAAGCCAGAGAGATTCAAATGGTCTGCCCATAACAACTTCATCAATCTGTTTGTAATAATTTCCAAATAGAAACATCTCTTTAGTAGCTATATGTAATAATTCCTCAAAACTAGACCTATCCAGACCTTTGCCCGTCGATGCATTAAAGAATAAAGAATTAAGAATAATGTCCAGAGTTTCATTAAAAGGCAACTATTATATATATAATATATATTATATATATATATAAATATTATATATAATATATATATATATATATATATATATATATTATATAATATAACTATATATATATATAATACTATATATATTATACTATATATATATAAGACAAATGAGTAATTTGTTTATGTTGATAATATAGTTTTTTTTTTTTTTGTTGAATAATTTATTTATTTATCATTTTCTAATGCGACATTTTAATTCATCTGTGTCTACGACATTTTATCATTTGATTTTAAGAGTATATTCTTTCTCCAAATTCCTCAGAGTAAGACGGTATCTTGTGAGGATCCTCTCCTGCTGATCAATCTGACATTCAAGTTCACGATATCGTTTTTCTTCTTCTTTAACCTTCGCTTCAAGTTCTTCCTTTTCTTTCTTCTTTGCATCATCTTGTTTAAAGGCCTTCATATTTTCTTGAGCGTCCCCTAATCTTTTTATACAGTTTTTCTGATTTTCTAATGCGCATTCTTTAGCTTTCTTCTTCTAGCAGTTTTCTCTTAATAGTTTGTAATCTCTTTTAATATCTGCATTAATATTTTGAAGTTCAGCGATAAGTTCTTGCATTTTAACTTTCAGTTGGTTTATCCTTTCTTTTGCTTCTTCAATTTCTCTCTCCGCCTCTTTTATTGCTTCCTAATATTCAAATTTGGTTTGTTTGAAGCATGCCTATTTTTCTTTTCTTTGCTTTATGCACTCACAAAGTTTTTGAGTTTCATCTTCAAGTTTTTTCCTTAGCTCCTAAAGGCCCTCTATTTGTTTTCTTGCTTCATCTACTTTCATTTTCATTTCGCAAACCTCTTAATTTAAGCATTCAATTTTCTTGCTATAACATTTTACCTCTTTTATGTGCTCACATTTCGATTTGGCAAATATTTCATGCAGATGATTACATTTAAATGCTAGCTTATCTCTACATATCTAGAGTTCATTCAATTCCATATCCAACTGAAAACTCGTTTTCTGTAAATTATATTGTCGCTGCCTTTCCTCGACTGTGGCTGCGAATTCTTGCTGATACTCTCTGTTCACGTCCACTATTTCTTTTGTATTTTAAGAAATTTTTTCACCAGACTGCCCAATGCTATCACCAAACATTTTGATCTGGTCATTAATTCTTTAGACATCGCATGTTATAATATTAACATCAACATGCAGTTTTTCATTTTCTTTCTTAAGATCTGTAGAATCTCTTCTGCCTTACTCACACTGATTGAAATCCTATGTAGAACCTGATTCTCCACATTACTTCCTATCGCCTTCTGAAGAAAGCATTTCAAGAATGGTATCCACGTCCTTCTGATTCAATTTGTCGCATTCTCCATTATCATCTTCTAATTAATCTTGGAAGTAGCAATTGTCTGCTGTTTGGTGTTCATTGTATTCTCCTAAACAGCATGCATCAGAAGAGGACTGGCTTGACTGGTTGCCTTGACACAGAGACATCTTTTAATTATTTTTATCAAATTAATCCATAAAATAACCTCGTATAATATATATCTATATATATATCTATTATAATATATATAAATAGAATATATACTATATATATATATATTATATATATATTATATATATATATAATATATATATATATATATAATATATAATATATATAATATATACTATATATATATAAAATAGGCAGAATAGAATAGATTTTAAACTTATTTGGGCTCCTCTCTACTAAAAGGACACAAAAACAAACACTGAAAATTATATTTTATTGACAAAAGATTTTATTTTTAATACTTATATTGATAAATATATGAAATTAAAATAACTAATAATAATAATAATAATAAAATATATATATACTATCAAAAATATTGAAATTATATTATCATAGCTGTAAATTAGTTATACTAAATAAAAGTATTTTATAATAATATTTTAATAATAATGTTTAAAAGTAGAAATTATTAAAAGTAGCTTCACATGCAGGATTAATTTTTATTATTGAAATCTAAGGCAAGCCATCGATTTGCGTGTAATTATCATTATCTGATCCAATACTACTACTACTACTACTACTACTACTACTACTACATACTACTACTAACTACTAACTACTACTACTACTACTACTAATAATAATAATTAACAATTATATAATAATTAATAATAATAATAATAATAATAATAATAATAATAATAATAATAATAATAATAATGTATTTTAACACATAATTACTAAAAAAAAAAAATAATTGAATATTATTAATAATAAATA
>JABUQX010038858.1:30000-31273 GCA_015478945.1 Trachelipus rathkii
GAACTCCTTGCCTTCTTCTATTTTCCCTGCAATATTTAATCTTCCTCTATTTAAGTCCGCGTCTGCGCCCACCTGAGAAAATTGCGTTAGGCAAGGGACAGGGTGGGTTTACTTTTCCCATTTATTTTAATTTTTGTTTTTCTTTTTCTTTTTCTTTTTTTTTTTTGCCCCCCTTCCTTTTGAAAAGGGACCTGACCGTGAGTGGTAGTATCATTATTATATTATATATATATATATATATATATTATATATATATATATATATATATATATATATATATATATATATACTATATATATATATATATATATATATGCCTTTTTCTGTTTTACTTAGCTACAGATTCATCAGAGCAAATATGAGAAGGAAAGGTACGTTTAACAAAGATTTTTTTTCTTTTTTGAAGCAAGAAAACTAACGACGTAGGATCATTTATGTTTTGTGCAAACACGCTTAGCACGTCTGATATTCATGTTCCAAGGTTTATCAGAATTAACAAGTGATAGGTAAACAGATAGTTTTCCATTTACGATGTTAATTTTCTGAGTTTTCTCCATCATTAATGGTACAATAACAATTGTACCCGAACCATAAATTTAAAGGAGAAAAGATATCAATATCGTCTCTCTCATCATTTTTATTCCTTGACTGTCATTGTCTGAGGATATTAATACTCTCTTCAGAGTTATTACGAGAGGATGACAAACTAGTGTTTGCTGATTATCATAATGATATCTTCAACTGATTGGAGTACAATGATACAATTGGTTAGAATAGAATTGTCATGGGATGGGAAGACATCTATTTTATCATCAGAGCTACCGTACTGGCAGAGATTCATTAAATTCTTGAAACCTTAACATAATTTGCAGAATAACGTATGTATTACTGAAAATTAGTGTACTTTAATTCTGGCCTATATTTTATTTAGTTCTTACTGAGCCTTAGTCGAATGATTAAAGTGTGACGCAATTGACCCAGGGGCGTAGCCAGGGGGGGGCTGAGGGGGCTGTACCCCCCCGAAATTATCGACAGTGCAATTTTTTCAGCAGAAAACAAACTAGAATATATATCATATATATAATATAATATATTATATATATATATATATATATATATTATATATATTAATATATAATATATATTATATAATATATATATATATATATATATATATATATATATATATATATATATATATATATAAAAGATAATATTGAAGCTCTTATTCAGAAAAAAATCGAAAGCATAGACAAACAATTGGACACTCAAA
>JABUQX010038859.1:0-27500 GCA_015478945.1 Trachelipus rathkii
TGTGGACAGAATATTTAAGATAATAACTATTTTGTAAAGACATAAATATAATGATCAATCTAAAATTCAAAAGCAATATAGAAAAAGAGGGGATTTCTTATTGATGGAAATGTTAAGGATAGAATAAAGGATTCATGCAGTTAAATTACTTGCACATTGTATATGCAGGCAACTCCAAACCTCGATTACACCTACAAAAGAATGATAGCTTGTTTCAAAAGTAATTCAAACATAGTCTGGAGTATAATTGAAGTAATTAGTGATAGTTAACAACTTTTTATATTTAATATTTTTGTTTTGTTTGGACTGTTAAAAATTCTAAATAATAAATATTTATTGATTTCTTTTACCCGTCATATACTTGTTTAGACAAGATTTTAGGATTAAATAAAGTTTTAACATTTTTTTATGCAATTGTCAAAGAAAAATATTTACTATAAATTTTAAAAAGTATAACAATGTTTTTGTAACAAACCCTAAATAAATAAATAAATATAAATATTATAATATATATATATAATATATATATAATATATTATATATTATATATATTATTATATATATTAATTTTTTATAATGTTATTAATAGACATATGCTGATGATGTTAAATGTGTATAAAAATTCATACTATATATAAATATATATATATATATATATATATATATATATATATATATATATATATATATAATATATATATATATACCGTATATAAATATATAAACTTAATTAGCCTTACACATGTACAAAACCAGTTATAATTTCAAGATATCACACTTTAGCACCACAGTTAGACGCAATTTTGAACTTTATGCCATAAAACATTGGTATTTCACACACAAGTCATGGAATGCTCCGCTCCTCATAAAAGGGAATCTGCTTTTTCGCTGCCAATTCTTTGTGATACTTCTTAATAAAGTCTTCACTCAAATGCTTCACATCGTAATCAGGCCACACTTGATTTCTTCCACTATCAAGGCCATAACAATCCAAGAGAGTTCTATTGAATACTGCATATCTGTATTCAACAAATATTGTCGATTTTAAAAAGAGCACAATATATATAATATATATATATATATATATATATATATTATTAATATATATATATATATATATATATATATATATATATTATAAAAAGAGGCACAATATATATATATATATATATATATTATATATATATATCAGCCTTTCTAAAGTAGACATCATGTAACAATACAACGGCAACAGCTACACTAAAACAAATGATATATTTATAATCTGCAATAAATTTTAGAAATAGGTTTTTAATAAGAAAATCTGCATAATATTGGCAGTAATGAAGAGGTGATAGTGAATGTGTGTAGGGTTTGATGGATGCAAGAAAGGGAAGGTATTTTGGGGATAAGGTTTTAGCAAGGAGGAGTTTAATGGATAGAAGTAGAGAAAGTGAAATGGTAAATCTGCAGAGTATAGATGAATTACTGGTTGAAATGATCCAAGACGGAGGCGAGATGGTGAATTGATAATGGATTTGGAGTTGTTTTATAAAGCGTTTATGGAGGTATAGTTCTAGTTCCAAGGGATTGGAGAAGAGCAGTAATAGTACCCTTAATATAAGGTAAGGAGATAAGGGGAACTGTAGAAATTATAGGGGAATAAGTTTATTGAGTGTTGTAAGGAAGATATATGCGGGTATTTTGGTCGAAAGAGTGCGATGAGTGACTGAAGGACTGATTGGGTGAAAGAACAAGGTTGCGTTTAGGAGTGGGTAGAGGATGTGTGGATCCAAAATCTTTACATTGAAAACAAATGATTGAGAATAATGAAGGAGAAAAAGAATGAATTGTATTTAGGTTTATGGATTTGCAACAGGCGTTATGATAGGGTTACATAGGGAAGCTCTTTGGCAGGTGTTAGTGATATATTGGTGGTGTGTGGTAGGCTTCTGAATGGAATCATAAGTATTAATATGAGGATAGTTGAAAGGCGCGTGTGAGAATAAATGGTGGTCAAAAGGGTGATTGGATTTAGTATAATAGACGGAAAGTAAGACAGGTATGTGTTATGTATCCTTGGTTATTCAATTTGTAATGGGAGGGCTTATGAAAGAAATTAGAGGTGGGGGCTAGGGTGGGCAGGAAATGTTGTTAAGAACGATGAGAGAAGGAGAGTGAGTGAGAGGGTTGCCCTATCTATATATATGCGGAGTGATTGCAGTTTGGGTGAGTGTGAATCTGAAGAGAGTTTGAGAAGATTGGTTGAGAGATATTTGGCAGGGTATGTAAAAAGGAGGGAGAGTATTTTGAAAAGTAAAACGATAAGATGAAGAGTAGTATATGGTTGTGAGTGAGGATACCCTCAGTGTAGAATTATTTAGATGGGAGCAAGCGGAAACAAGTGTCTGAGTTTAAATATTTGGGGTATGTGTTGGATGAGAAGGAACGGATGATGCAAGAATGTAGTTAGGAAAGTTGTGAATGGTAGGAAAGGTGGCTGGTTGCAAATCTCAAATCGTTGAGTGAATAGTAAAAGGGACTTATAGTTCTTGAGAATTGCTAGGATTTATAACAGAGGGTATGTGTTACCTGTGTTATTGGTTAATATAGCTAGTGAGACTATGGATCTTTGGAAATAAGAAGTTATAGATCAAAAGTTCCAATGTTTCAGATGGACAATCTAGGTGTGGCTAGGTGTGAGAAGAATTGATTAAAATTGAGAAATGTGAACATTATTAGAGGAGTTGTGTGTATTGGTGTGAACGAAAGGGGTAACGAGAGAATAAATGAAAGTATTTGAGATGGTTGTTTGGTCATGTGGAAGGATGAATGATAGTCGGTTAGGTTAAGTGGATGTATTAGTGGTGAGTGTGTTGGGAACAGACCGGCTGGGAGACGAAGAAAAGTGGGATTGAGTCAGTAAAGGAAATGTGAGTTTAGCAGAGGCGAGAGTTTTGCAGGCGATAAAGAAAGGTGATGATAGGAGAGAATGGCAGGGTTGTGTAAGGGGGTATGGTTGTGGTCCAACTGGGCCAGGATGAACCCTACACTTGACGACTTACCATAGTGAGAGATCCGTCGTGAGGTCCGTGAAGCTCTAGGGTAGATTTTCTGATTGCGACGAGTTACTTACTAATTAATGGTACAGGAGGGGGCGGAAGGCTGGGCTTTCTTTTCGACTTTTGTCATTATTCTCCTACTGCTTTTCTTTTCCGATGCTTGTCACGCACCTTACTCCCAATCTTGGGAAAAAAAAGGTAGATGAAGAAGAAGAAGAAGAAGAAGAAGCATATATATATATATATATATATATATATATATATATATAATATATATATATAATATATTATATATATATATATATATATATATATATATATTATATATTTATATATATATATAATAAATATATATATATAGATATATATATATATATATATATATATATATATTAATATATATATATATATAGATTAGAACGCCTCGTGGCGCAGGAAAGGTTGACTCGCCGCCTCTCATACGAGAGGACGCTGGTTTAAATCCGCGTAGCAGTTGGGTTTTTTCTCTACCTGGGGCAAGAATTAAAAACTTAGACTGCGAACACAGTTGTGGCGCTGGTTTGGATAACCGGCACTTAACTTAATAAGTTACGAATTTCCTGTTGGTCCCCCTCCGTTGTTTACCCTCCTGACATGGGAAAAGCACGTAAAAGGTATAGTTTGATTTATTACTAATATATTTAATATATATATATATATATAAATATAATATATCATATATATATATATATATATATATATATAAAATAAATATTATATATATATATATTATAATATACTATTATAATATATTAATATATTAATTTTAAGTTTGAAAAGGTCAAAGAATGTGTGTTGTGACGTTGATGGTCATCTGAGGGAAACGTTTGAAGAGAGTAACGATTTTTTGGGTAATCTGAATGATGTTTTGGATAGGGTGAGTAGCAGCTTCAGATTGATAGTGTATGGGGGACCTGAAATGGATTGGCATAGGTGATCAAAAAGATGGATATAACAGGTGGTTTTTGGGGTGGCGGGAAGAAAATGAGAAAGGTAGGAAGGTGAATTGAATATTCTGTGAAGAGAGGAGGTATGATGTAGTAAGTAAATACTTTCTTAAACACAAGAGTATCCATAAGTATACCTAGAGTTGGTGTAGGTAGAGATGGTATCGAAGTGAAAAGTATGATTGATTTTGTGTTGGTGAAGAAGGAGATGTTGAAGTATGTGTTGGATGTTAAATCAGTGAGGGGTTTAGGAATGGGATTATCGGATCATATGTTGTTTGTATCTATGTAAAATTAAGTTTGGGGCTTGGATGGAGAAGGAGGTGATTACGAAAGGAAGTAAGGTTAAAATTAAGAATGAAGAAGTTAAGTGAGCAAGACAATAAAGATAAGTATGTTAGAGCGCTCGCTAGTAAATCGGTGGAATTGTGGACAAGTTGATACTGAACAAAACTGGGGGCAAATGAAGGAAGCATTTGTTAGTAGTGCAAAGGAAGTGTGTGGATGTGCTAAAGTAGGAAGTAAGAATGTTAACAGCGAATGGTGGAATGAAGAGGTGATAGAAAGCGGTTAAAGGTAAAAAAGAAGCGTGGTTGAATGTAATTAAAAGCAATGATGAAGTTTCAAAAAAAGATTCTTGGAATTATATAAGAGGCGGAAAAAAGAAATACTAAAAGGGGCATACGTAGGAGAAAACAAAGAGGTAAATAGACAGTTTGGAAGGAGGATGAATGAGGACATAAAGGGAATAGGAAGCTCTTCTGAAGGAAGCGCGAAAAGGTTAAGAATGAGAATATGGGGAATCTGATATAGAATAATGAATAGGGATGGTGCTTTTTTGTAACCTGATGAAATGGATGTGAGGGGAGTTGGAAAAGAACACTTCAAAAATCTGCCACAATATTAACAGTAATGATGAAGTGTTAGTGAATGTGTGTGGGTTTGATAGGTACAAGAAAGGAAATAGTATTTTGGGGATGAGGTATTAGTAAGGAGGAGTAATGGGTAGAGTGAGAAAGTTGAAAATGGTAAATCTGCAGGGTATAGATGAAATTACTGATTGAAAATGAATCAAGAGGGGAGGCGAGATGGTGATTGAATTGGATTTGGAAGTTGTGTAATAAAGCGTTATGGAGAGGATATAGTTCCAAGGGATTGGAGGAGGGGTAATAGTACCCTTGATATATAAAGGCGTAAAGGGAGAAAAGGGTAAACTGTATAAATTATAGTGGGAATAAGTTTATTGAGTGTTTGTGGAGTATATGCTGATGTTTTGGTCGAAAGAGTGCGTCGAGTTACTGAAGAACTGATTGTGGAAGAACAAGGTGCGTTTAGGAGTGGTAAGGGATGTGTGGATCAAATCTTTACATTTAAAAACAAATGATTGAGAATATGAAGGAGAAGAAGATTAAATGATATATTAGAGTTTTATGGTATTATGCAAACAGGCGGCTATGATAAGTTAAAATAGGGAATCTTATGGGGGGCAAGGGGGGGTGGTATTAGGATATAATGGTGTTTGGTAGGGTAGGCTTCTGAATGGAATCAAAAGTATGTTTGACGATAGTGAAACGTGTGTAAGAAAAAATGGTGTCAATGGTGATTGGATTAGTATTAATAGGGAGTGAGACAGGGTTGAATGGTTATGTCTCCTTGGTTATTCAATTTGTATAATGGATGGGTTATGAAAGAATCGAGGTGGGTGATGGCAGGAAATGGGTGTTAAAATGATGGAGAATGGAGATGATTGGAGGGTGCCCTACCTATTATATATGCGGATGATTTGGTACTGTGTGGCGAATCTGAAGAGGATTTGAGAGGAAGGTAGAAGAGATTTGCAGGGTATGTAAAAGGGGGGGTTTTGAAAGTAAACGTAGAATAAAGTATCAAGTTAATGGTTGTGAGTGAGGGACAGTACCATCAGTGTGTTAGTTATTTGTTAGATGGTGAGCAGGCAGGAAGCAAGTGGTCTGATTTAAATATATAGGAGTACGTGTGTTGGATGAGAAGGGAACGGATGATGCATAGTGTAGTTATTAAAGTTGTGAAATGCAAGGTAGGTTGCATGGTGCCAATTAAAATTCGTTGGTGAATGTAAAGGGACTGTCTTGAGTGCGCTAAGGGTCTTCTTACATGAGGGATATGATTTTTTGTTAACCTGTGTTACTATAATGGTAAAGATGAGAACTATGGTCTGGAATAAGAAAGTATTAGGATCTAAAAGTTCAATTGTATCTTTCAGATGGGAACAATCTTAGGAGCATGCACGGTGTTGAGGAAAGAATTAATAAACATGAGAAATGCAATATTAGAGAGTTGTGCGGTGTGAAGAAAGGCATAAATGAGAGAAATAAATGAAAGTAGATTGAGATGGTTTGGTCATGTGGAAAGGAAGAATGATAGTCGAGTTGGTTAAGCGAGATGATAATCGTGGTGAGTGTGTTTTGGAACCGGACGGCTGAGAGAGACGAAGAGAAAGTGAGACGAGTTCGGTGAAAGAATGTCTGAAGAGAGAAATGTGAGTTTTGCAAGAGGCGAGATAAAGGTGCAATGGATAGTGAGAGAATGCGGGTTTGTATGGGGGCCATGGTTGTGGCCCACCTGGGCCAGGGATGAACCCTTACATTGACGATTTACAATAGTGAGGGTCCGTCGCGAGTCCCATGAAGTCTAGGTGGATTTTCTGTCTGTGGACGAAGTTTTTCACTAATTAATGGTACAGAGGGGCGGTAAGGCTGGGCCTCTTCTTTTCGACATTTGTCATACTCTCCTTACTGCTTTTTTCGTTTTCCGATGCGGTTGTAGCGCACCTTTACTCCCGTCTTGGGAAGAAGAGGTAGGGAAAGAAAGAAAGAAAGGAAAGAATATAATATATAATATATTAATATATATATATATAATATATTATATATATATATATATATATATATAGTATAATATAATATATATAATTAATATATATTATATATATATATATATAATATATATATATTAATAATATTATTATATATATAGTATATATATAATATATATAATATATAATTATATATATCGACGTTATAAATAATATTGGAAAAAACTAATTCAAGACTTAACATCTAATGAACAACTCAAAAACTTTAAAAATTAAAGTATTTTTAATTAACAAGTACTTACTTTCCCCCTGTTAAGTCCATAAAAAAGCGCCAATAAGAAGGTTGTAAGTTAAATGTCTCCAGTACAGCAAGATGGAATAAATATGCGGTAGAAAAAGCATATAATAATTCTGTTCCACCTGGAATGACTGGAAGACCTTCTGATTTTACTCCTTTGCTGTAGAGGGTCTGTAACATAAAATGTTAATGTAGCATCTATATTTTATCCAAAGGAACTATTATGGGCATTCGCCTACAAAGTCTATAATTGCATTATAGGGTATAACTTACATTTTCATATAGACTTGCCGTTCACTATTTTGTTCAATGTCTAATTTAGTGAAATCAGCAATCTATGAAGTGATTTTGTAAAGTGGGAAGTAATAAAAAAAGATGAAACTAAGATCCCTAAAACAATTCGAGTTTCAAATTTAATAAGCTATTGAAATAACAAACCTACTATTGAATATTTTATGTAATACAATGAATAAAATCATAAATGCTTTTATCTTGGAGTCTCCGGTTCACTTTGATTTCAACGCAATGCAGAGGGAAAGGCAATACTTTCTTTTAGTAAACGAAATGTTTACTGAGGTCGGTCGATGTGTGTGTGTGTTCCGCGTGCGATTCGGAATGTTTTAATAATTGCCGAATTCTAACAATAACAGTAAAGCCATTATCTTTTAATGATTTATCATATAGTTAATTTTGTACGATATATATAATATATATAATTATATATATAATATTATAATATTATTATAATATAATATATATATATATAAATATAATATATTATATATTAATATATAATATATAATATATATATAATTTAAATATTTTTAATATTAATATAATATATATATAATATATAAATATATATATATATATATATAATATATATATATATATATATATATATAGTTTAGAGAACTTGGTAGAGAGATTTGGCAGGGTGATGTAAGAAAGGGGTTTGAAAAAACGTAGATAAGGAGTAAGGTTATGGTATGAAGGTTGAGGACAGTCCTTGTGTGGTTATGTTAGATGGTGAACAGCTTGAAACAAGTGTCTGAGTTAAAATATTTAGGAATATATATGTTGGATGAAAAAGGGAACGGATGCATTCAGAGGTGTAGTGGGAAAGTTTTGAATGGCAGGAGTGGTTGGTGCAATTAAATCGTGGTGGATGATAAAGGGGACGTTAGGTTCTATGAGTGAGCTAGGGAAATGTTGTTAACCTATAATGTTATAAGTAGTGAAAACTATGCTCTGGAATAAGAGGTATAGATCTAAATACAATGTGTTCAGATGAGAATGGGACAATCTTTAGAGCGTGTTAGGGTGTGAGAAAATGATAAAATGCGGAAATGAACGCATTAGAGGAGTTTGTGTGTGTGTGAAGGAAAGGATAAATGAGGAGAAAAGAATGAAAGTACGTTGAGGATGGTTTGGCATGCTGAAGGATGGATGATGTGGTTAGCGGATGTATGTGAGTGAGGTGCATTGGGAAATCGACCGGCTGGGAGACTGAAGAGAAAATGGGAATAAGTCAGTAAAGGAATGCCTGGAGGAGATAATATAATTTAGTTTGGGAGAGGCGAGAAGAAAGGTGCAATTATCAGGGGTACAATGGCGGTCATCTTTGTAGAAGGGGTATGGCGATAGCCCACCTGGGCCAAGGGATAACCCCACATTGAAGAGATGTCACATAGTGAGATTCCGTCGCGGTCCCATGGTGAAGCTATAGGGTGAATTTTTCGACTGCGACGAGTAACCTCAACTAATAGTATAAAGGGCGTAAAGGCGGGCTTCTTTCGAACTTTGTGTCATATCTTCAATTTTCTTGCTGGAAGAAAATGCCTGAAGGAGAGAAATTTGAGTTGTTTCGCGAGAAGAAAGGTGCATGAAACTGGAAGTGAATGTGGAGGTTTTATGAGGGTAATTGTTGTGGAGTTAGCTAGGGATGAAATCACATTGACGAGATACCACAGATTGAGGGGTTCGTCGCAGTCTCGTGAAACCTCTAGAGTGGATTTTTTTCTGACTGCCTACAAAGTTCTCACTTAAGGGACCAAAACGGGGACAGTAAAGGGGACTTTTTCATTTTCGGACATTCCGATCATGCTCTTCTCTACTTACTTTCTATTTCCGGTGTATGTACCGCACTCACTTCCAATCTGGGAATATATATATAATTATATATAATATTATATATAATATTTATATATATATATATATAATATATATATTATATATATATATATAATATATATATATATATATATATATATTAATATATATATATATAAAAATATATATATAAATATATATAATAATAATATTATATATATTATAATATAATATATATAGATATATATATATATATATATATATATATATATATATTATAGTATATATAATAATAATATATATATATATATATATAATAATATATATATATAATATTATCAATATATATATGAAGATGGTAAATCTGAAAAAGTTTGAATTAGGATGCAGAAGTAGGTTTATCAGGGTGTTGTAAAAAGAGGGGTTTGAAAGAGCAAATGTAGATAGAGTAAAGTGAGGAGATGTCTTTGGGCGCGTAGTATTGAAATTCGATGGTCAAAATGGTTAAGCAATTGGAACAAGTATCTTGAGTTTAAATATTATAGGTAACATGATGGATGAAAAAGAACGGATTGATGCAGAGTAGTAGGATAAAGTGGCTGGTTGCAGTTAGAATCATGATGAAGCGATATGACTAAGTTCATTGGCAGTGCCTAGGGTTCTGCATGAGGTGATGTGCATATCGGTGTAAGTATAGTAAGCGAAACTGAATGTGGAATAAAGAGTATACATATAAGGTGCAGTTGTTCATATGAGATAATAAATCTTACGGACGTCTTATGTGTGGAGAAAATTGATTTAAATGGGAATGAGTGTATTAGGACCTGTTGGTGTGAAAGAAAGCGTGAATGCAGAGAATAAATAGAGTGTATTAAGATGGTTTTTGGTTATATTGAAAGGAATGGATGAAGTCAGGTAGGTTAAGTGTGTAAGAAATTAGACTGGCTGCGAGAGACTAAGAAAGACCACTTCTACTTATCTCGTCCCTTTTCTCCCTCCTCTCTCTTCGATAAAAAGTGTTGAAGGAAAGAAACGAGAATTTTAGCACAAACGAGAAGATTGGTAGCTACTTTAGGAGTAATGGCTTGATGAGGAGGGGAATAGTCTCGGGGCCTGTCCCAGGGGATGAACCCTGATACCCACAGTGGGGGGGGGGGTCTGTTGCGGGTATAAGGGAAGGGCTATAGGAAGGCTTTAACTTCTTCGACTATAGGTCATGTTCTATCTATCGAACTATTACTTTCCAAATGTATGTGCGCACCCACACTCCTTATTCTACGGAGATATATGGGGAGAGAGAGAAAGAAAGAAATTCAGTTAGAAATATCCACATTTAAGTTGTAGTTGCCTAAAATAAGACATAAAATCATAAATTATTTCAATCCTGTTGAAATAAATTAAAAATTTATTAATAAAAAATACTAAATAATAAATCGCATAATGGCGAAATCTGTGGCATTTTGATAACAGAATTAAAATAGTAACAAATGAGCTTATCCAGAAAATGCAAATTCGTATTTCGCGGAAAAGAACAATTTACTTCCACGATTAGGCTAGTGTTCCAGTCATGTTACATTACACACCCTATTTTCCGAGGTTAATACGAATGCGGGTGTGAAGTAACTTGTGAAATAATAATTTACCTCAAATACTCTCTTGACTTATAATAATCTTAATATTTATATATGTCAATAAAAAGCAAACTTTTACCTTCGATCTTTAAAAGAAAAAAAAAAAAAGTGAAGAATTTACAAAAAACTTTCTTGTTACTAATCTTTAAAAGATACATTAAAAGATACCGTACCAAATAAGCCAATCCCAAACACATAACCTCTAAAAGCTTCCAAAGAGAATATGAAGCTAAAGTTGTTCGAAGAACTAAATAAAATATCCCAATTCCTGCCAAAGCCACCAAGCGTATGCGCCATTATAGGTATTAATCTCTTATTGATTATACCAGCGAAGCAGCACAAACAAGTCCTTTAAAGCCGCCAGAAAACCACACCAATAAAAGGCAGCAGCTCCAAAAGCAATTTCGACTCGACAAATAATTGAATAAGTAGGAAGGGATTTTATTCAATTATTCTGGGAACATCTGAACTAAAAGTTTGAAAACATTACTTTGAAAAGGCATTAAAACTTTCGACAGCCTACAGCTCCAGCACTGATATATATATATATTATATATATATATATTATATATATATAATATATATATATATATATATATATATATATATATATATATATATATTAATAAATATATACTTATATTATATATATATAATATAAATATATATATATAATATATATATAAAACGGTGCATACGTAGGAGAAAACAAAGAGGTAAATGAACAGGTTTGGAAGGAGGATGAAATGGGGAAATACAAGGGAATAGGAAGCTCTTACTGGAAGGAACCGCGAAAGGTTAAGAATGAGAATAAGGAGGAATCGCTTAGAATAATGCAATAGGGATTGTGCTTTGTAAACTGATGAAATGGACTGTGAGGGAGTGTGGAAATGAACACTTCCCGAAAATCTGCACAATATTAACAGTAATAGATGAGGTGTTAGTGAATGTGTAGTGTATTTGATGGTGCAAGAAGGAATAGGAATTTTTGGGGATGAGCTTATTAGTAAGGAGGAGGTAATGAGTAGGGTGAGAAGAAAGTGGAAGAATGGTAAATCTGCAGGATAGATGAAAATTACTATGAAATGATCAAGAGCGGTGGCGAGAATGGGTGACTCTGATGGGATTTGGAAGTTGGTGTAAAAAAGCGTTTTATGGGAGGGTATAGTTCCAAGAGATTGAGAGAGAGAGCAGGTTAATAGTACTCTGTAAAGGTAAAGGGAGAAAAAGGCACTGTAGAAAATTATAGGGCGAATAAGTTTGAATTGTAGTGGTTGTAGGGAAGGTATATGCTGGTATTTGGGTGAAGAGTTGCGATCGAGGACTGAGACCTGAATTGCGTGAAGGGAACAGAGTGCGTTAGGAGTGTAGAGGAATGTGTGGAATCAAATCTTTACATGAAACAAATGATTGAGAAAATGAGGAGAAGAAGAAAAAATATATATTTAGGTTTTAATGGATTTACAAACAGGCGTATGATAGAGTTAATTAATAGGGAAGCTTTATGGCAGGTAATTGTGATATTATGTGGTTGTGAGTTAGGCTTCTGAATGGAATCAAAAAGTATGTATGACGATAGTGAAGCATGGGTAAGAATAAATAGTGTCAATGGTGATTGGTTTAGGATTAATAGTGGAGTGAGACAGGGTTGTGTTATGTCTCCTTGGTATTCAATTTTGTATTATGGATGGGGTTATGAAAGAATTCGATGTGGGGATGGAAAGGAAAATGGTGTTAGAATGATGCGAGAATGGAGAATGGAGTGGAGGGTGCCCTACCTATTATAATAGCGGAATGATTTGTTCTGTGTGCAGAATCTAAGAGAGTTGGGAGAGATTGGTAGAGAGATTTGGGACAGGGTATGTAAAAGAGGGGTTTGAAAGTAAACGTAGATAAAGGAAGTAAGGGTTATGGTTGTGGAGTGAGGACAGTCCTTCAGGTGAAGTTATGTTACATGGTGAACAGCTGGAAAAAAGTGTCTGAGATTTTAAATATTTAGGTATATGTGGATGAGAAGGGAACGGATGATTGCAGAGTGTAGTAGGAAAGTTGTAATGGCGAAGGTTGGCTATGGTGACAGATTAAATCGTTGGGAATATAAGGGACTAAGTCATTGGAGTGCGGTAGAAGTCATTACATGAGGGTATGTTGTTACCTGTGTTATTGATAGTAGTGAGACTATGGTCTGAAACTTAAGAAAATATAAGATACTAAAGTTCAATGTGTTCAGAATGGACAAATCTTAGGGGCATTTGCTAGGTCGTGAGAAGAAATTAGATAAAATTGAGGATTATGAACGTATTAGAGAGTTGATTGTGTGAAGAAAGGGCGTAAATGAGAGAATAAATGAAAGTATGTTGAAATGGTTTGGTCACGTGGAAAGGATGAAATGTATCCGGTTGGTTAAGCGGATGTATAGTGGAGAGTGAGTTGGGAACCGACCGGCTGGGCGAGGACCGAAGCAGAAAAGTGGATTGAGTCGGTGAACGAATGTCTGAAGGAGAGAAATGCGAGTTTGCAGAGGCGAGAATAAAGGTGAATGATAAGGAAGAGAATGGCGGAGGTTTTGTATGGGGCATGGTCTGTGGCCCCACCTGGCCAAGGGATGAACCCTTACATTACGATTTACCATAGTGAGGTCCCGTCGCGGTCCCATGAAGCTTTAGGGGGATTTTCTGTCTGTGACGAGGTTTCACTAATTAATGGTACAGGAGGGGCAGGATAAGGATGGGACTTTCTTTTCGACATTTGTCATACTCTCCTTACTGCTTTCTTTTCCGATGCTTGTAGCGCTCCTTTCTCCCAATCTTTGGGAAAATAAGGTAGGTGAAGAAAGAAAGAAAGAAAGAAATATATATATATATATATATAAATATATATATATATATATTATATTATAATATATATATATTATATATAATATATATTATATATTATATATATATATATATATATATATATATATATATTATATATATATATAATATATATATATATATATATTATATATAATATATATATATATTCAGTGATTGCACAGATAACCATGGTATCGGTACGATTTTATATAATCGCGTATCAGGTATCGAGCCAATTTTGTAGTTAGGTAGATAACAGTATCGTAAAATATTTGCCGATAAGCCAAAACATTTTGCGTTTTAAATTTGAATTTCACAAAGTTGAACGGACCCCATCCGGAAATTCTATCACAGATCAGCGAGAATAGAATCGGGAAAATTAAGACGATAGGCAATTCTAGAAAAAGTAAAAGAGGAGCGGAATTAATATGATTGTTGAAGAATGAATGAATGGCGATTCATCGACTATGAGTGGATAGAGTTTATTAGGAGGTGCAGGTAGAAGATCATTAATGAAAAAGTAGGAATAAAGTAGGAGATAAGAGAGAACTCTGAGGAACACCACTAATGAGAAAAAGAAGAAGAAGTCGCTTCATCAACAACAGAGTCCAGAACATGAGCGATTTGAAAGAAAGCTGGACATAAGTAAGCAAAGAGAAGGAGGAAACCCAAAGGAGGGAAGCTTGGAGAGCAAGTGGACGCGTGCCATACTCGTATCAAATGCTTATGCATAGTCAAGCGCCCATCACGCACAGTCTCCCCCACGTTAGTTCCTAGAGCGAAAACCATAAATCGGTTAGAATAGGACTATATCGCCAGTAGACCTAGAGCGCCGAAAGCCGTACTGGCAATCGGAATGATTTACCAGATGATTTCTAAGAGTCGAGAATTTGGCGAAGGGTTTTCCAAAGATCTATGATAGAAATACAAAGTTGAGAGCTATAGGGCGATAGTTAGAAATTATCAGAGCGGCTGCCTTTTTTCGGAATAGGTTATTACATGTGCGAGCTACCAACACTAAAGGGGAAAGTGCAAGTATTGGAGGACATTAGAGAGTATTAGTTGAACGAGGGGCGGGGATAGCACGAAGCCACACTTTCCTCGAAGTCGGGGAGGAATTTGCCATTGGGCCACACCGCAACTTCCTAACGTTCATAAATTTCAGGAGCCCATGCACCCGATCAAATGTAATCACAGGAAAAGGCATAAGACACCTGAGAGTAGAAGAGTAGGAAGAGGAACTGCCAAAGAATCGATCCAGGGTTGAGCTTAGAGGAAATCAATATAGGCTGAAGAAGATTGGCCTTTTCAGTTGGTGAATTAGCAACAGAAACAACAGAACCATAAGAGGAAAGGGAGATTTACAGAAGTTGTTAGAGATGTTTTTGGCAGAGGCCAGAAAGATTGTCAGTAAGAGAACCAAGGAGGTTAAGACGACTTTTGTTTGAATGAAAGCCCGCTTTTCTCGTCGAAGAGTATCCCTGTAACGTTTCTAGCTAAATGAAAATTAAGCAGAGAGGATAGAATTTTAGTGAAGGAATGAACCTGCTATCCCATCACGATTGCAAGCTCCCTCCTTACTTTTAAATCTTAATAACATCCATCATTATTCCTACTGAGGTAGCCAATTTGTAATCATCTGCAAACTTGGAAACCTTACATTTAAGTCCTTGGTTTAAAGTATTTATATAACTTATATGAGGAAACAAAGCCACTTGACCTAAGAAATCGTTACGGAACACAAACATGTCTCCTCATTTCCATTAATAATACTTTTCATTTTAGTAGTTAACTAATTATTATATATATTATTATTATTAAATTATTATTATTAATAATACAAAAACTCCTTTTAACGTGCTTATCCAGCTTTTCGAACCTTAAGGACGGCTATCCCAAACCAGCGCCACCCACGTGTTCGCAAGTCGAGAGTTTTAATTCTTGCCCCAGGAAGATAAAACTCCAACTGATACGCGGAGGATTGAACTAGCGTCCTCTCGCATGAGAGTCATCAAGTCAAACCCTCCTACGCCACGAAAGACGTTTTTTATATTATTATTATAAGGAATCAAAAATTTTGATTGCTTAAATAATTTCGGAGGGTTGAACCCCCTCTAGTCTACAGCCTTATATATATATATATAATATATATATATATATAATAATATAATAATATATATATATATATATAATATAATATATATATATATATATATATATATATTATATATAATTATTATATATATATATAATATATATAGAGAGAGAGAGAGAAGGGAAAATTTTAAAAATATACTTTTTCAATTAATCAGATGTCATGTCCATCACTTATATATATATATATATATATATATATATATATACTATATATATATTATATATATTATATAATATATATATAATAAATAATATATATATATATATAATATATATATATTATAATATATATAGTATATATATATATAAACAATCTACTTACTTGTAAAATTAATAATAGAAACATGATCCATTGTGCGGACAGCTATGGTGTTCGAAAACCTTCTTTTGTTTGGAACTATTCTACAAAAATAAAATAATAATTATCAGAATATAATGATTCCCACAGCAAATGTTTTAATAACTTTCTCCTATAAATGTACATATAAAATAAGATAATCTCTATAAATATATGAAACTAAAATAAAATACATTTCAATTCTTTTTAATGTAATTAACAAATTCATATTTCAGATATGACTAATAAAATAAGGGAAATTCTTATATTTCCAAATATATAATATATATATATATATATATATATAATATATATATATATATATATATATATATATATATATATATCATACTATATATATATATTATATATATATATATATCTTATATATTAATATATATATATAATATATTATATTAAATTTTTTTTTTTTTTATTTGAGTGGGTGTACGAGGGTATCCACAGCACACAAGAGTGTGGCTATACCGTGTGAGGAATCGCGTTGGAAAATTCAACTTCTAGTCAGAATCCTAACATAATCCTATTATATATGTTTAAGAAAATTTTTTTTTTAATTATAGTGATTATTTTTTTGCCATAATTTATTTCTAGTGCATAGCGGCTTGTGAATGGCTTGGATCATCTTTGAAATGTAGACTGTCTTCCGTTCAAGCTTTAGATGCGTCTTTAAGAAAGAAACATGCTCTTGGAGCCTAAGTTGGATGTGTTTGTTTTTTAATTTAAATTGTTTTTGCGATTACTAATTGGCTTATTCTTCTCCACAGGTTTAAATTAATGTCCTTATTTCTATGTCCCTGTAATTGTTTTCGAGATAGTATTTTATTAAGATTGAAGTAGGGGTGTGTTAGGTGAGAGAAAGACAATTTTGATAGATCCAGAAATTTGCTATGAGACTGGCCAACATGGCTGAGTCCCCTCCCCACCTTTGAGGTTTACATTCCTTGGTTCTTGTTTATCCAAATACTGTAAAAGTATGTATCATTGGAATCCTCTTTTAATTAATTTACCATTTTTAATTACTAGAAAAGCTTTAACCCATGGCTCAAATTTGGGACTGTGGACATTGAAATAAATTTTTTATTTTTTTTTTAATGTAATCATCAAACCTTATGTCATTATATTAACAAATAAAAAGAATGTTTATGTAAGTCCATCAATATTAAAAAAAAATTCTAAAAGTTTCCCCTTCATTGATATTTCAATAATAATTTGACATTTTTGAGTTGAGCTGTCCAATAACACATCCAAATTTGAAGTTGTATTAAAAAATCACTTTACATAATAGATTTAAATATCGCTATTGTATCTAATTAAATAGCTGATAATAAGCAAAATGGTCAAATACTGCAATGACCCAGCAAACATTTGCAAAAAAAAATATTTTAGGATCTCAGGAAAATAAGCAAAACCTTAAGAGAAAGGAGTACCAGAATATTATCAGAAAATACGCACTTATATTTAGATTGCATAATATTTCTAACAAATGAAGCGAATGATGAATGTGATGACTCCTCTCCTGGCGGTGTACAACATTCAGAGCCATCAACATCAAAATGTGAAGGTTCTTCTCAGTCCTCTTGTAAGACATCTGTTTGCAAGGAATTAGAAACCTCTAAACTAGAAGCCATCTTTGATATACTTGATGTTAGGAACATTGAAAGAAGTAAGCAATTTGCAATACATAATTATTTAGTTTTTACTGTAAACAACCTGAACGAAATTATATCTTATTGATTCATTTCTTTGATAAAATATATTTGTTCTAAAAAGATGCATGAAAGACCCATTCTGACAGGGGGGTACCCCGAAGGGGTGTAAGCAGGCACATAAAGGCACAGCCCTTTGGGCTGTGCCTTACCGCTTACACCTCCTTTCGGGATATCCCCGAGATGAGTCTAAAATTAGCATCTCTTTTGGGGTGAATCCTTCAATTGTAGTGGGCGATACGTCGTCTGACAATGTTCCGGTTATGTATAGTTTAAAGATTGAGCTTTGTTGAGGAGGGGCGCATTCGTGAAGGCTTTGTATAACATGAAAGTATACCGCTATATGATAAGCCACCGCTGTAAGCCTAACCTGTACATCTCGAGTCGTCATCCATAGCGTGTAAAATACCTCGGCAAGTATGATGGTTACGGTTGCTTTTGCATGGTGTAGACAGTCTGGTTAGTTTTATGAAATCCTTGTAGTTACTTTAACTGATATTAATCAGTGTATCTTGTTAATGTTGACTGTTTATCGTACGTAAAGGTATGTTTTATATCTTAGTTTAAGGCCGATATTAATGTTAACTGTTACGGGTTGTTAAAACTTTGTATGAAATAATAATAATAAATAATAATAATCATAATCAATCAATAATAATAATAATAATAATAATAATAATAATAATAATAATAATAATAAAATACATAATAATACTAATAATAAATAATAATAAAATAATAATAATAATAATAATAATAATAATAATTAATAAAATAATAATAATTAATAATAATAATTTAATAATAATAATAATAAATATAATGTTCGTGTGTGTGATAATAAAATAATATTGGTCCGGGGATATGTTTATGGGAACTTGTTTAATGGTTGACGATTTTGATTAGTGCGTAAGGTATGTTTACGGTTTGTCGTTGTACATTATATTTCTTAGTTCAGGTTATGATATGTTAGCTTTAATTTGATGTGAAACTTTTTTTTTTTTTTTTCTTTTTTTTTTTTAGTGTTGGTCCAACCACCACTGCACAGGCGAAAGCCCTATCAAGAGGGGGTGTTCCACGCCTCAGAAGTACACAACTAAGCAGCAAATTACGCCAGATGTGCACAGGACGCAGGCTTTGAAGGTGCGGGAGATTTAAATTCAGCAGGAAACACAAGAGAACTGGAAGAGAATTTCCACAGAACAGAAGGTGGCTGGGGAAGAAAGGAATGCACCGCAGAGGGGAAACTACCTGGGGTTGCCAAATATCCACCACAAAACGTCAAGCGCAGCCCAGACACCGCAACCTTTTGTGCTACGGAAGGACGTTCGGTAAAGGTGGAGGAACGCGAGGTGAACAGTTCCCTCGAGCACTCTGAGCTGCGGGTACCCTATTAGATGAAAGAATAAAGCAACCAACATTGTGCGCAAAAGGATAGCAGAGGTCAAGTGAAGTGGAAAGTACGGAAAAGTTTATAAGTCTTTTGGCCTTTGCTCGACCCTGTCCAAAGCCGGGTGAAACCAGGAGCCCCCCCTCAGATATGAGAGCAGTACTCCCATACAGAGGGCAAATGAGGGCCCTTGTATAGCTGGAGCAACTGGAAAGAGGAAAAAAAGTCTCGTAGTCTAAACAGAACTCCCAGTTTCTTGTAGGCCGCCCTAGCAACCGTTTGCCCTGTGTGAGGTTTCCAAAAAGACATTTTTCCTATGTTTATAGTTAAGGCTAAGGATGTTATATTGTCACAGGAAGAGACGAGAGAACCGTCCGAAAAGAGTCAGGACCAGTGGGACGGTGTTTTTAGAGAGGCCGAGATTTTCACGTAGAAGTTGAGTTTTTAGAAGAATTAATTCACAAGGTTGAGACCGACCCCATCCGGAATCTATCCAGATCAGCCGAGAAATAGAATCGGAAACGATTAAAACGAGGAGAGGCACTTTCTAGAAGTAAAACAGAGGGAGAGAATTTGAATATTGAGTTGAAAGATGAAGGTGAGTCATCGGCATACGATGGAATAGAGTTAAATGGCAGGTGAGAAGATCGTTAATGAAAATTAAGAATAAAGTAGTAGGAGCTAAGACAGAACCCTGAGGAACACCACAATTAACAGAAATAGAAGAAGAAGTCGCCCGTCAACAACAGCCGACAATTGAAGCGATTTGAGACGAAAACTAGAACTAAGTAGCAAAGGAAGAAGAACCCAGGGAAGGGAGCTTGGAGAGCAGTGACGCGTGCCATACCGGTCAAATGCTTTGCATATGTCAAAGCGCCACCACGCAGTCTCCCGTAGTTCCTAAGGGCGGAAAACATAAATCATTAATGATTTAATGAAAAGTATATTCGCCAACGTAGATCCTTGAAAACGCCGGAAAGCCATTACTGGCGATCGGAAGGAAGTGATGAGATTCCAGATGATCTAAGAAATGAGTAGATTGAGAAAGAGGTTTCAAAAGATCTAGTCAGGAACACGAAGTAAAGCTTATTAGCGGCGATAGTTAGAGGGAATCAGAGCGGCACACTTTTTTTCGGGAATCGGCTGGGACATGTGCGTGCTTCCAACACTGCAGGGAAAGTGTTAGTAATTGAGCCATAGAGAATTAGTTGAAACGAGAGGCGGGTCAGCACGGAAAAGCCCACTCCCTCAAAACTCGGGAGGAATGCCATAATCCGGGCCACCCGCCTTCCTAAGGTTCGTAGATTTCAGGAGCCCATGCACCCGATGCGAATGTAATCACAGGCAAAGGCATCAGGACACTCTGAGAAAGGAGAAGGAGGTAAGATTGAGGGAATGCCCAGAACCGGTCCAGGGTTGAAGTTAGAGGAAATAGGAGGCCGAAGAGATTGGCCTTTACAGTTGGAGAATTAGCAACAGCAACCCATCAGATGCGAATATAGAAAGAGGAAAGACAGATTATACAGAAGTTGTTAGAGAATGTTTTGGCAAGAGGCCAGAAAGCATTTGTCAGTACGGAGGAACCAGGAGGCTTAGCGACACTTTGCTTCTCTTGATGAAGCTCGCTTTTGCTCGCTCGAAGAGTATCCCTTGCACGATTATCTAGCAGAATAAATTAGCAAGAGCTGATAGGAGACGAAGAATTTTTCCACTCCCGTGTCTTACGCTCTGTCCTCTCCTGATGGCCAGAGAAACAAGCACGATCGAACCAATGGATTTGATGCAGAGAATATATTTAGTCGTAAGAAAGGAATGAACGCTGCTCATCCCATCAAAACGTTTACAGCCTCCCACCTAATCTGGCAGCAAGTCGAAACATCCAACCAGAGACAAAGCAGTATTCCAGTTAATACAGTTATGCGTAGAAGCAACGACGCAATGCCACCCACATTGCACCGATCAAAGTCGCCAGACAAAACTCGAGCTAGGGCATGGATGGAGGCTGTTGGAGAGAAAAGTATTAAAAATTAAGAGATACATACCCAGGTATGTGGTCAGCATTCTTAAACGATAGGCAAAAAAAAGGCCCCCCACGAAAAAATAATAGGGTGGGGGTTTTTTCTTGGGGAAGTAATTTTAAGAAGCAGAAGGACAGTAAGGTGATCATAGGTCAACGTGTGTTCAGAAATTGGTTTAAGTGACATGCATCAGGAAGCTGTGTGGGTTCTCTGCAATTAGTTCTCGAGCTCCAGATCGTTGACGAATAGACTGCAATGATTCGGCTCCTCCCCACCACTAAATCGTTAATGAGAGGACCCAACCATTCATGTTATGTACCAATGATCTCTAAAATAGCCAGACCTCAAGTATTTGGCATGAGTAAGATATACACCGTCTCAGTGAAAAAGTAGTAAGATTATTCAAAAAGGGCGTGATCTGTCTACTTTAGGAGAGCCGAGCAGAAGCACAACATGACTTGTACTCGTTTGGTGGAGATAGATTTGGTAGCCACAGAACATCGGAACTTAGGAGATTCCGGATTCACCGAGAACCGTGATTACATGAGTGTCTCTGTTAACATGGCCATAACTCCACCCCTTTAAGACACGGAAATTAATGTAAATAAGTTTATACGTTTGGACATTATTTAAAGACGAAGTTAGAGCGATGAATTTCTAGCCATTTTCTGGTCTCAGACAGGAGCAAAATGTTAGGGTTAGAGTTAGAGAGGTGGTATTCCACGGATGCAGAGTAAGATTGCAAGCACAGGTGCTCATCAGTAAAGGTCGAAATTCCGTGAGCCTGCGCCTCAGTGAAATCGCTTCGCATCCTACATTGCCACACACAACCAACCCACAAAAACAAACACAAACAAAAACAAACGAGCGGAAAATCGTAAACTAAAAGAAATTCGTGGGGGAAAAAAAATCCCCAAAACAAGGGGTAAATTCGTTCACAAGCTAAACACTCCTATAATTTAATAACCGAAAATGTTAAAAAACTAAAAAAAATTATAATAAAACTGTAAAATATGAATAACTCAAATATCTCATATAAATATCATACACCCCTAACAACATTCAACGTCAATAAAAAAAAAAAAAAAGTAAAAATAAAAAATATGTAAAATGTGAAAAATCTTAAGTTAAAAACACTAACACGCCAGCTTTAAGGTTCACGAAATAAAAAAAAAAAAAAAAGGAAAAATAAAATAAATAAGCTCTATAATGGAAAAATAAAACTTAAACCTATATAACTATACTATAATTCTGGTAGGCATTATTTAAAATTTGTTAAACCTAAAACTCAAAAATGAAAAAAATTAAAACTAAAACTTATCTTTTAAAATTAAGTAATTGGCAGATGTTGCCAGAACTAATAGTTGACTTAATTAACTAGATAAAATAAACGGAGGACAAATGATTTATTTAACACAAAATGTTTGATAAAATACACATACACTTTCACTATACACAGCACAACATAACAATAACGATAGATAAAATAAAGATTAACCTTCAATAAGGAGCATTTTGTAAATCACGTACCACATTCAACACAGATTAAAACCACATGTTACGGTTGCATATATTCCGTTGGTCTGATATTAAGACTTTTACTTTGTTATCTTTTCCAAAATGATAATCGAAAGATTGGCTTGAATCGATAGATCAATAGATCATAGAAGAGAGGTTGGGAGAGAGTGGGGAGGGCGGTGAGAGGATTTGATTTACTGTAATTACTGATTTACTGCATTTAGGATAATAATTATTTTACACGACTTTTACTATGATATTTTATTTAAAAAAAGTATATTTTTATGTCATGTTTATGGAATAAAACTTGTTATGTTATGCCCCTTTGTTTGGGTCTAATTTTTGTGCATTCCATACTTAAATTTGTGTTGTTGTCAGGCCTAGTTATACGGCTATTTCGGATCTGGTATGGTTCGTTCGGTAACGTATCGTATCTGTTGCTTTCTTAGGAACTTGGTTAAAAAGAAAGAAATCTTCATTAACATTTTGGCGACTCTCTCTACTACACTCGAGTCTTTCATCATGTAAAATATTTTTCGCTGTGTTGATAACGATGACATCTCACCCCTCCTCTACGTTTGTTGGTGATATCTTTACGAGGACCTTCGTTACTTCCGAATCAACGATGTGTACATTTATATTCAATCGTAAACCAAATGGAGTCAGATCCATTTATTATAGTATTCCAGCACGAGAGTGCAAATATAGACCCTTATCCTTTACTGTTTAAGCATTCATCAAGATTTCTTGATATCACAGAAGCCTGGGTAAAGGCTAAGTATGTGAGTCATCTGATCTTCATTCGTAGTGAAACAGATAGCTAGCGGTGGAACAGTATGCAGCGTTCTAATATGATGATGCTGATTTTCATCGGTCCGCTCTGACAATTGTAAAAAGACTTGATGTACGCAACTTATTTGGAAACACTCCGATAGTGCATCCCCTTCTGGCAACTATATGTAATAGGTACTCACCAGTGTCTGAACATCTAGAACAATATTCAGCGCTTTTGATTAAAAGAAAAACGAGATTAACATCACATCTTGATGATCGTCGACATACACCATTGAGACATTCAATACACTTTGCTCATACGGGGGTTAATTCTACCCGACTATTTCTACATCACGAATATGTGGTTTTCGTATCACGCAGTATACTCAGGAATCATGTTATAACTAGCAACATGGATAAGTTTACTTCTCTCTGGCTTGGAGAGAGTGCGTGCTGTTGAACCAAAATATGCAGAAAAATTGTTTAGTGCTGCTGAAGGCACATTTATACTTACATCCTTTCAAAAAGGGTTGAATCTCTGGAGAGACATATAGAACATGCTCAGTTTATGTTGAATCCCATGTCCCCTGCTTTGATTGAATAATTATTTTATATTTAAAATAAACTCAATGTTTTTTAAGTAATTTTTATATAAAGCTCTTTCATGAAAAATACTTAATAAAACTGAAACTAGTTTTATTTACCACCTATGTTCGCTTAATTGGTCTAAGTATGTTTAATGACATGGCTGTTTCATTCGTATACGCCTGTTGTGTCGTTTAAAGTTAGTTTATTAATGTGAAAACTTTGCCTTTACCTTAGCATATCTTACGTTGGTTAAGTATAATAAGAACTTATTATTTTATGCTATGCTTATCCGAAATGATACTCGAAGTGACACTGAGATCTAATAGATCAATAGATTAATAGATCATGACAAGGGTGTGAGGGGTCGGGTGGGCTGGCTGGATTTGAATTACTGATTCTACTGTTTTAAAACTGCTCTAGGCATCAGTAAACTTATTACACTTTACCTAATATCATTTATATCAAAGACATTATTATTTTATGTTCTCCAGGAAGATAATTCGTCACGTTGGGATTATGCAATAGTTAGGTCAAGGTTTATTGATAAATTTTTTATGTTGATTATTATAATGTAATGAAACAAACTTTGTCTCACTTAGCCATATGTATCGTTCGTTCTGTGTCAGCTATAAGATAATTAGAGAAGGTTATGATAATCTTTTGTTAAATATTCCCAAGTTAATGTAGAGATCTAAGCATCTGATAATGTTAGACCGATATCCTTGACAAAGTATGAATAGTTTAACGTTTTTTGTGTGCTATGAAAATAGTTACTTTACTGTTTGTTAAGTGTGGAACTTTTGGTTAATGTAGTAGTTTAATTCGTGCATAATGACTGTGTTGGGTTCTGTCGTTGTACATTAAATTCTTAAGTTCATATGAGACTAGTTAGCTTTATTATGTGTAAAACGTTGTTTACATTAGCGTATATTCCGTTGGTTAGTATATAAAAACTTATTTTTTTATACTATGTTTAGCCGAAATGATACTTGAAATGTATCTGAATCAATAGATCAATAGATCAAAGATCAATAGATCAAATAGATCATGGAAGGTGGGAGGAGGGGCGGAGGGGAGGGGAGGGGAGGTGGTCTTTGATTTTACTGATTTACTGATTTTACTGCTTTAAGGTATGTTGTAAAAATGCAAATGTTTTTAAGTTATAAACATAAAATGAACTAAAAATTTTTGGTAAAATAAAATAAGTTAGAGCAAATTATCAAATAAAAGTATATAAATGTTCTTTGTGTATGTTACTACAGAACATATAACTTGAATCAAATAGAATCAATAGATCAATAGATCAATATGATCATGGAAGGGAAGGGCAGGGTGGTTGAAGATTAGGGCAGATTTGCATTACTCGTGAATCTGAACTTGAGATTACTGCTTTAGGGTCTGTAAAACATGAATGAATTTTAGTAACAAAGATATGATTGAATCAAATGAGATCAAGGATAGATTCAAATCACGTGGAGTGTAGGTATGGCAAGGGTGGTAGGGGGACAGGGCAGATTTGATTTTACTGCTCTAGTAGGGTGTGTTAAAAAATGCAAAATTGTTTTAAGTTATAAACACAATAAAAAATATAGTTTTGTTTATGGCTTTATAAATAAGCGAATATGACGATCAAAAAAGACAATAAGAGAATCCGATAAGGATCATTAGGAGTCATATGGACTAAACGTAGAGTGCAATCGGCGGGTGGGGAGGGTGAGGGATTGGTGGTTTTGAGTTTACTGAATTAGTCTGAGTTTACTGGGAGCTATTAAGGTGTGTAAAATGTAAAAAAAAAAAAACAAATAAGTTAAATAAGCATGAAAATAAGTTATAAGTTTTGGGTGCTGATGGTATATTCAAAAAATATGACATGAAATCAATAGACATCCATGAGTGTAGATTCAATAGATCCACGTAGATCAATAGAGTTCATAGATCAAGCTAGATAATAGAATACGAGAGGTGGGGTGGGGAGGGTAGGCTATTGGTGGTTGACACATTTACTGATTCACTGATTTACTGCTTTAAGGTGTGTAATGTAGGAAAATGTAAAAGAAAAAAAATTAAATTATAAGGCAACTAAAAGAATAAAAGTTAATGTGTTATGTTTCGATACATCAAATATGACCATCGAATCAATAGATCAATAGATCAATAGATCAACTGATCAATTAGGGAGGGTAGGTTGGGTGGTTTGATTTACTATTTACTGATTTTATGGTATGTAAAAACGCAAATTTTTTAAACCGTTGATACATGAAAAGGCATAAAATTTTAAGGTAAAAAATTATATTTTTTAAATTAAATAAATAAATTAAATTAAGTAAAAAAATAATAAAAAATTTGAAAATAAATTAAAAATTAAGAATTGAAAACAAAGAAATAAATGTAAAAATGAAAATTACAAAATAAAATAGCATACAATATATTTTAGTTTAAGTTTATAAAAAGAAAACGAGATTTTAAAAATTTAAATTTCAGTCTGATGCTAAGCGAATGTTTACTATCTCAGCACCGCACCGGCTCCAGCCACTCGTGGCGGTGCACTCTGTCTCCTTCTCAGACTCTTTCCTCTATCCTTCTTCCTTCCTCTTCTGTGTGCTCTCCAAATTTCATCCTCCTATGTCAATTTTCAAGTGTGATCTTGGGGCTCATTCCCTACAACATGTGAAAACGTAAAAGGCGATAACGTAACTTCGTGTTGATGAGACAGTTACCTATAAGAAAGGTGTATAACCGAGTTTCATCCTTCTGTGTCAATTTCCAAGGTATTGGGGCACAGCCCCATCCCTCAATGGGCCTAGCGCCACGTAACCAATGCTGTACATGGGTCACTTTATAAGAAGTATGTATACCAAATTTCAACCTTCTATGTCAATATACAAGGTTTTGGGGCTCAGCCCCAACACCATGAGGGCGTACTGTCATCTTACCTCTTCTGTATCGATGTTATATCCTAAGAAAGGTGTATACCAAATTTCATCGTACTTCATCAATATTCAAGGTTTTGGGGCCAGCACCCCCCTTCGGGGGGGTACATGGAAACGTAACATCGTCTAAAACAAGGTTACGTCACCTCCTATGGGGGGTGTCAAATTTGAGAGAGATACCATGCAGTAAACTCTATCCGTTACCAGGTGTTGGTTGGTGCGGTGCAGCGCAATAATAATAATAACTAATAATAATTAATAATTAATAATAATAATAATAA